>PVHP010013275.1:0-41169 GCA_004024765.1 Zapus hudsonius | reverse complement strand
CTTGACATCCTGCTTGAAAAAAGAAAGGAATGATGGCAAAGATATGCGGACTTGGGGTGTCTCTGAGCAGTGGAGCCATTCTCGCCTTTTGGTTGGGCTCTAAGTCAGACATTACTATGCCAGACACTCACAGTCACACAAAACTCCCAAGTCAGAAGTCTTATGAGTTCAAAGAATGAAATCCACAGAACACAGATGGTGAGGCTTAGATTTTATTCTAGAGCTTAAGAGAAGGAAAGAAGGCAGAGCTCCTGTATGCCAGGAGGGGTCCCCAGAAATGAGAAAACCCACCTGATGACTCTGATTGGGGTCTTCTATGGGAACTTACTGGATGGGGGCTGAATTTGTTCTGTCCAGCTTCTAAGGAAGGGAAACTGATTTAGGAAAGAAGAGAAGGAAGAACCAGATCTCACGCCACACATGCAGGTGTCTTATAATCACATTCACATCCATGTGTGTGTGGGTGTGATTAACTATGGCTCAATGGGATGTGAATAATAAGAAATATTCACATCCATGTGTGGGTGTGTGTGTATGTGTGTGTTAGGCCTCTAGAAAAGGAGGATTCTTTTAGGGAAAAAGAAATAAGAACAAACAAACCAACAAACAATAAAAATAGATTTCTCCCTTTCAGGCTCAAGGATATTTCCTACGTTTAGCCAATCAATTTTTTTTTCATTTTGCCCTCAACTACCTAGTCAATTTCTATCTCATTCTCCTCTGAAGAGGTAACCCTAACTGCCTTGGTCAGATTTAAGTGAGAGGATGCTACGTCTGTGTTGCTCAGTCCTGTGTCTGGCATATCACGATTATTCACTTAAATAACACTTGTCATTCCAGGTCTTGACACCTGAGGGATAATGCCAAATGTCTTACTTGGTAACCAGTGTCCTGATGACACCCCCTTCCACCCAGAGTCAGCTGAAATCAGTTTGGTGTCAAAACCACTTGCCAATCTTGATGGCTCCTGTTGTAGTCAGTTCCATGTTGCTGGGATGAACATCCAAACCAGACACAATTTATCGGAGGGAGGGATTTTTTTCAAGCTTGTAGATCCAGAGTAAGTCCCTTTACTGGTGGAAGAAGCTGACTCCCATTCATAAATCCAAGTAAAGAGAGAAACTACCACCAGTCAGCAAAAACCAAAAAGCAGCAAGCTGTTGCTGAGACCCTGCCAGAGCTCAGACTTCTCTGCATACCTTTGTGCTGGAATCCAGATCTGCCCCCAAACACACTTTTGGGTTGGACCTCAGGATCTGCTCCCAGTGACACCTCCTCCAGCCAGGAGACCCAAGTCACAAGCTTTAATAAAATACCTGAGGCTGTGGAGAGATGGCTTAGCAGTTAAGGCACTTGCCTGCAAAGCCTAATGACCTGAATTTAATTCCCCAGTGCCCACATAAAGCCAGATGCACAAAGTGGCACATTCATTTGGAGCGTTTTTGCAGTGGCTGGAGGCCCTAGTATGCCCGTTCTTTCTGCCTGCCTCTCTTCTATTCTCTCTGCTTGCAAATAAATGAATAAAAATATTTTTTAAAAAAACACCTGATCGTCAGGTGGGATCAATGACAGATGAACAAGGGACCTATAACCACAGTCATTCAATCAACACAGGATAGGCCATTGAGACAGAAACCAAGGATTTTCGACACAAGAACCTCTAAGCTCGCAACATTAAAGCAGCCTTATTACTCACCCACCACGACTCAGGGAACTGAGCGGAAGAGGGGGCGGAAAGATTGTGAGAGCCGTGGTGGGGGAGACTGTCCGGAGGCATGGCACCCATCAGTAACAACACACTTGGGCCATGAAGACCGGGCTGAGTACTAGGATATACAGGATCCCTTGCCACAAGGACTAATACAGACAGCCCACGGAAGAGGATATCCAACTGATCAGGGATGGGGAGGGGGGGAATTGGGGAATTCGGGATAACAACGCATTGTTTGCCCACTAAATAATGTAACTCATTATGAACAATAAATATATATTAAAAAAAAACACCTGAGTCTATGGGGAAACATACATTCAAACTACCATAGCTCCCAAACAACTGTTGTCTCATTCGCTTGTGCTTATGCTGCTCCCATTTCCTAAGATGTTCTCAGTGCTCTCGCCTGGAAAACACCTGCTCATCCTCCAGCCTCGTCCCTTCCCTCTTATACCTTCTCCTTGAAGCGCATACATACCACCTGAGCCCCTAGCCCCAGTTTCATAGCTTGTTTGCTCTGCAGCAGTAGACAGCTAGCATAAGACCTTGAAGGTATCAGCAGGCCTCAGTCCATCCTTACCTTGTCCTCTGTCGTGCAGAATGCCCCTAGAACCACTGGAGAATCCAGGAGGAGAAGGAAGGCTCTTGACTCTCCATTACAGACTACAGCTGGGAGAAGTGGGAAGATCTTCCCTAAATCTTCAAGGGAAAGACCCTACTAAGAATATAAAGTGAAGGTGATGTCTTCCAAGATCTAGCCATGGTTCTGATCCCCCCCCCCCAGGAAACCCATTTCATATTGGGCCGTTCTGCTCCAGGGACACTCTAGTCAACTCCTGTCCCTGTCCTGTGCTGGCATCTGACAGAATGAGCCTATAGTGTGAATCAAGGGTTTGGCTACATCGGCTGAGACTGAGGTGGAAACTTGCACCTTAATTCTTCCTTCTCCTTCCATCCTCCCTCTCAGAAACCATCTGATCATTATAATAAAAATCCCGTTTTATGTAAATACCCTATTCTCCAAGTAATAAATGCCATTAGCTGAGCCTGTCTGAGCAACCGCAGGCTTTTAAACATCCATTTGAAGATCTCTGAAAGCTCTCTCGAGGCTCTTGCTCATAATTCACTAAGGGGGAGTTGGTAATAACTGTGTTAAATGGCCAGGCCCAGCAGTTCGTAGGAGGTGTGTCTGTTTGTGTGTTGTGCTGCTGAGGGTGGAGGGGGGTTGTGGGAAGAGGATGCCCTTCCTTCCATGCTGATCGGTTACTTGTTTTAAGAGTCCCCCCCGGGGGCTCACAGTCCTTTGATGAGCTACTAATGAAATAGCAGATCTGACAATTAATTTTCCCAGTGTTATTATCTGTTGTTTTGACAACAATTCTCTGAAAAACCTTACTTCTCACCTGGCCTCCTTGAGGCAAGAAGAGCCATGGGTTGAGGGAATAAGTAGATTTTACCTGTTTAATGGTTGTGGAATGAGTACCTACTGTCTGTCAAATATGATATTGGATATACCTCCTGCCTCCAGGGAGCCCCCAGTCTGGTGGAATGAAAGATATGGAAATAAACATGCAGTAACAATGCAATATGATGCCTACTATGGTGGGAAGCCATGGGAGCCACCAGACAGCATATAGCCCAGAATAAAGGAGTCGCAGAAGCTTCCAGAAGGAAACCTAGAGCTACCAAGATAAAAGGAATACTCTTGAGTGTTCAACAGTAAGTGAAGCATCTCTACCACACCCTCCAAGGCTCAGCTACCATCGTGGAAGACGTGGCAGAAAGAATATAAGAGCCAAAGGATGGGGATGAGTGCCTTCAAACGTTGTCTTCCAGACACAAAGTGGCTATTGCATTCATGACCTCACAGGGGCTTTTGCTCCCTACACAAGGCCTTCATAATATGAAGGCAAAAAAGATGACATTAAAATATAAGACAGACTAGTTGGAAAGAAGGGATTCAGTGGAGGAGGATGGTGGGATGTAGGAGGGTGGTAAGATGGAACTGTGATCAGGGTACATTGTGGATGTGTACAGAGGTTGTTCTAGTCACTTCTGTATTGCTGGGACAAAACACCTGACCAAAATCAACTTATGGAAGTTAAGAGTTTATTTTGGCTTACAGTATTTATGATGGCAAGAGAAAGCATGGCATGAGCAGAGGCTGGCCATCACTTCTGCCACAGCAGGTAGAAAACAGAGGCAAGAGAGTGAGCCAACTAAAACTGGCAAGCTAGGTGCTAATGAACCTCAAGGTCCGCCCCAGAAATACACCTCTTCCTCCTCCTCCTCCCAAATTGCCACCTGCTGGAACACAAGCAATTAGAACACATGAGTTTATGAGACACATCTGATAGAAATACAGCCTGCCATTTCTTTTTTTTCCTTTGACGAGAATGGGATTACACTATACTCATTACTCTGTGATTTGATAGTCTTACATTGCAATATATCATGAATCTCTTTCAAGATCAGTCCTTCCAGATCTAATACATTTTTTCCCATAGCTGGAAAATATTCTTTAGTTTGAATGTAGCAGTTTATCTAACCAATCTGTTGCTGATTGACATCTAAATAATTTCTCATTTTCATGGCTACAATGTTATATCCATATACCCTGATGCCTTTCTGTCTGCAGTACTGATTCCCAAAACTAAATTCCTGAGTGAAAAAATGCACTTTTTGATTTTAATAAATCTTGACAGATTACACTCTCGAGATGTTGCAGTCATTCACACTTTCAGCAGAGATACAGGGAATTCTTACTTCTTCATGACCTTTCAACCCTGGGTGTTATCAGTTTACAAAAGTCTCCCCACCCGCTTTTGATGAGCCAATTATCAAAGAAGAAAAAATAAACAATTAGCAACAAAAAAGCAATACCAAAACTATTATTGTTATTAGTCATTATTTGCACTTACCTGGTCATTATTTAGGTTATTTTCTCAAGTGTCTGTTTATATTTTTTTGTATTTTCTCCTCCAAGGAATGTTCATATTACTCTTCTGTGTTTAAAATATTTTTATTTACTCATTTATTCCAGATGGATGTGTTATTTTGTGTTTGGCTTTTCATGGGTGCTAGAGAATTGAACCCATGCTGGCAGGCTTTGCAAGCAAGCAAAGCACCTTTAACTGCTGAGCCATCTCTCCAGTCCCCCCCTTTTTTGTCTTTGTATCAAGTGTTTTCTCTTTGTTTTACTGGTTTGTAGAAGATTTTTGCACGTTAAGAGCATTAACCTGTTGTCTAGTGCTGAGCTACTGAGTCAGGATCTCTAAAAGTGATTCTGCATTTTGGGACTGGAGAGATTGCTTAGTGGTTAAGGTGCTTGCTTACAAAGCTTAATGACTCAAGTTCAATTCCTCAGTACCCAGGTAAAGCCAAATGCACAAAGTAGTGCATGCATCTGGAGTTTGTTTCTGGTGGCTAGGGAGTCCTGGTGCTCTCTCTCTCTCTCTCTCTCTCTCTCTCTCTCTCTCTCTCTCTCTCTCTCTCTCTCTCTCTCTCCTCTCTGCAAACAATAAATAAGTAATAAACTTTTAAAAATAAAAAATCTGCATTTTCAGAAAGCCTGTGAATTTTTTTCAATTCATTAAAAGTAGAGAAACATGACCTTAGAAACTCAAAACCCTTTCATGGGAACTACGGCTGGACTCTGTCAAGGAAGATGGGGGGAGGAAACCACCACCACCATCACCTTTGCCACCAGCCAGAAAAGAGCTCTGAAGACTGAAGTGATGAAGACTGATTCCTTGGCAGGAGTTCTCGGAAGCACTGGAACAGAGCTGTCTCTGGGGACCTTTTGGCCTAATACCTCCCTTAAGCCACAGTCAAGCTTTTGTAGCAATAGAGGGGAACCTAATATATCACTTTCTTGTCAGTATAAAGGTGTAAATGTCAATTTCTCTCTCTTTTTTGGTAAAGATTTGACAACGCACTTACAGCAGTACCTGTTTTAATCAACAAAGCAGCAGAAAGATCACAGGGCAGCAAGTGTGCCATGTCCTAGCTGAGCTTTGGTGTGGATTTGAAAATTGCACTTTTAATTAAAATTGGCATTTCAGAAGCTTGGATTGCAGCTAGCCGTTTTGCTGGGGGAATTGCGGACGGTGAGGCAAACAATCTGAGCGAGCGAGGCTTAAGAGAGCAAAGAGGATGCCTTGTGCATGAACGGGGGCGCTTGTTTAAATGATGAAGTGGAGAAAAGATAATGTAAAAATGCTTCCCTGTTTAGTTAGGTTCCCGGGGAGACTCGGATAATTGCAGTTGAGCTGTCCAAGGTGCTGACGTCTGCGCGAGCCGTTCTTTTCAATGTATCCACAGTGCCCAGAGGTTAATGCCGGGTGTCTAGTCTTCTGTCTGGTCAGGTTGGGTCTCCTTCATGAGTTTATTTCTGGACAATGACAAGCACACCAGCGGATGTTACACTAGTAGTCATTTATTCGTTCGATCCACAAAGCCAGTGATGCTTTGCATTACAGCAGTGCATGAGGCACCGATTTGATTTGGTTTGGCTTTTTTGAAATGAGATCTCATTAAATAGCCCAGGAGGACCAGGGGACTGTCAATCTTCACGTCCCTGCTTCCAGAGCGCTCCAGGCATGCTCCACCCACCTGGATATGGCTTTGAAAAATTGAAAGAATGTCAACCCAGAATCATTGGGTCCTGTTCATGAATGGTTTTGTTGTTGTTGTTGTTTATTTTGGTTTTCTGAAGCAGGGTCTCATTCTAGTCTAGGCTGACCTGGAACTCAGTAACCCAGGCTGCTCTTGAACTCATGGTGATTCTTCTACTTCAGCATCCCAAGTGCTGGGATTAAAGATGGGTTGCCGCCACACAAGGCTTCCATGAATGATCTTATTCAGTGAATGTCAGGACATTGTGAACTTGAATTATGATTGATTATATTTTAATTAATCAGGGATAATGTCAATTAAAGGAATTCATCTTTTTAAAATTAAAAAAATCTGTATGTGTGAAAGGAGGTGTTCCAAGACCTCTTGTGACCACAAACAGAATGCCAAATGCTTGTGCCATTTTTTGGCTTTGCCTGGGTAGCTTGAACACAGACCAGCAGGCTTTACACGCAAGTGTTTTTTAACTTCGGGGCCATCTTATCAGTCTCAAGTGAGTCATTGAAAATAATCTTATATTGGTGGTGTTGGGGATTGGAGCCAGGGCCTCATGCGTGCTAACGCTCTACTACTGGCTGTAGCACCAGTCCCAGTAAAGCCTCTTGACTCCCTTGTGCATGATGTGTATTCAGATCACACAATACTTGTTTGATCAAGTTTACATAAAAGAGATGTGAGGATTGTGGTTGACGACAAACTCAAGAATGTTACCTATGTGACCGGCTTAGTATCAGAATAATGTATATATAGCCCAAGGCTTAGTGTCCCCAGCAAAGGAAGTAATAGACAGCTGGCTTAGTGACCATTTCCTTGACATACTGGCTAATCATTTTTCCCTTTTGTGCAATTCTGAAGAGGCATTCCAGGCAAGTGCTCAACCACACACCTGTATCCCTCTCTTCAGCACCAGAATGTCTAATTATTCAAAAATAGAAGAGGGGTCAGAAAGAATGTAAGAGCTATGGTGGGGGTGAATATCCAGAGACATTTTCCTCCTCAGCAACAATGCACAAAGAGGAAGGAAAAAATGGCTACCTCTGGTGCAGTTCATGGGTCCCTATGGAAAGACCCAGTATGTGCACTGGGGAGGGACCCCAGTGGGTAGGGGGCAGAGAGGAGGGAAATGGGGACACCTTCACAAGATTTGCTCATACAATGTGTATAATTATTCATAATAATAATATTAATTCAAAATGATGTCAGTCTGATATGGCAAGGTTTAAAGGAGGAGGCAATCCAGCCTTGGAGATATATTAGACTGAGTTTGAATCCCAAATTGATGAAGTAGTCATATGATCTTAGGAAAATATCACTTTCTTATTTTTTAAAAATATATTTGTTTTTTTTATTTGTAAGGAGAGAGAGAGAGAGAGAGAGAGAGAGAGAGAGAGAGAGAGAGAGAGAATGGGCATGTCAGGGCCTCTTACCACTGCAAATGAACTCCAGATGTATGCTCCACTTTGTGCATTTGGCTTTATGTGGATACTAGGGAATTGAACCCAGGCCATCAGGCTTTGCAAGTAAGCAACTTAATCACTAGTCACATCTCCAGTCCAGGAAATCATATCACTTCTGAGCTTAATCTTCTCAACCATTAATGGGCATGCTGATAGGACTGTCAATGAAAACTATTTTAGGGGCTAAATGATGCACTGTATGTAATAAAATACACTTGGCATCTTGCTTATATGTCATTTCCCCCTTCAGTGTGAGTTGATTACCAATGAGGTTATTAACCATGAGTTCCAGAGTGGGAGTTTTCTGCATGTACACTATCCCCATAGGATTCCTGGCAAAGTCCCTTTTTGGAATCTGAAAGTTCGTGAAGTCACATAATTAATCATTTTGAAGAGAGCCAAAGTTGCCTTGCCCCCTCTCCAACCATGAACCCAGAGATCCCCTCCCCCAAGCCTGTGTGTGGCCTCATGCCACTGCATGAGCTCCTGCATTCAGTGGACCAGGCAGCAAGCCAGCCCAGGATGGGGGCTGGACAGGAGTTAGGCTATGAAGAAATCGAGAATCCAGCCCAAGAGCTCATTGACTCCTTTTCCCCTGGGCCAGCTCAAGCAGCTGGGGAAGCCTGTCATTAACTCTCTTTATTATCTGCATTTTCTGCCTCACTGGTTCATCTGAGGAAGAGGCAAATGGGACTGGCTTTGAGTCATTGGCATGGATTTACCTTCATTGGCTTCTGGAATGGAGGAGCTGGGACCATGTATGAGATGGTGAACGGGGAACTGCTGTGTTCATAACAGGGGATTCATTGTAAAATTTCCTTGGCAGTTTTCTTCTAATCATGACTTCTGAGTTCAGAGTCTCCTACTACTGTCATTTGGAATATCAGCTTGTCCTTTTATTTATTTTTAAACATATTTTTTATTTGCAAGCATAAAGAGATAGAAGAGAGACAGAGAGAATGGATGTACCAGAGCCTCTAGCTGCTGAAAATGGACTCCAGATGCACGTACCACTTTGTGCATCTGTCTTTATGTGGGTACTGGGGAATTGAACTCTGGTCATTAGGCTCTTCATGCAAGCACCTTAACCACTGAGCAATCTCTCCATACCCATTTTTTTAAGTGGCTAGGCTCTGGGGGAGATAGCTCAGCAGTTAAAGGCACTTGCTTGTAAGCCTGTTGGCCAGAGTTCAATTCCCCAGCACCCAGTCATGGCAAATGTGCACCCCATACACATATACATATGCAAATAAACAAGAAATTAAAGGTGTCAATGTGGTGCTGCTTGACAAGGGTACGGGTTGTGAGCTCTACTTTTTTTTTTTTTTTTTTGGTTTTTCGAGGTAGCATTTCACTCTAGTCCAGGCTGACCTGGAATTCACTATGCAGTCTCAGGGTGTCCTTGAACTCATGGTGATCCTCCTACCTCTGCCTACCGACTGCTGGGATTAAAGGCATGCACCACCACGCCCGGCTCTGAGCTTTACTTATAGAGAGTGAAGAAATGCTTATTGCCATGTGACCTTAGACTTGGAGTATCAGCCCCTGTGTCAGAAATGGAGATGATTCTCACTCAAGGTCATGGCTCAGTGGTGGAGCACTTGCCTGGCAGGTGCCAGGCCTTGATTTGATCTTCATCACTAAAAAAAGAAATAAAAAATAAAATAAAATAAAATTGCATATGATTTTTTAGATGAGGAAATGCCTTGAGGTGCCTGCCAAGAATGAATAGTACTATGCTGATTTATTGAGCATTTTCTCAACCTAAGTGCTTATTCCCAAATTATTTCAACCCAATCCTCAGAATAACAGGGTAGATATTAGCCCCCGTATTTTGTGGACAAAAAAAAAAAACTGAGATAGAAGTTAAGCAATTTGTTCAAAATAACGTGTCTATTTGTAAAAATTGGCTGGGCATGGTGGCACACTCTTTTAATTCCAGCACTGGGGAGGCAGAGGTAGTTCAAGGCCACCCTGAGACTACATGGTGAATTCCAGGTCAGCTTGGGCTAGAGCAAGACCCTACCTTGTAAAACCAAAAAAAAATTGTGTATGTGTTCATGAATGTGTATGTGTGTGGAAGTCAGGGGACAACCTTGTTTTCAGTCTTTGAAAATCCATTCACCTTTTTTTGTGAGACAGGGTCTCTCATTGGTCTGAAGTTCACAAATTAAGCTAGACTGGATGAACAGTGGGCCCCAGGGATCCTTCTGTCTTTTCCTACTCAACACTGAATTGCAGTGAGTGTCACCACACCCAGAATTTCTCTGCAGGCACTGGAGGTCAAACTCAGGTTGTGCTGCTTATAAGACAGTCATTTAACAGATGAGCTATCTCTTCAGCCACACATGTCTTTCTCAACAACTCCCCCATTTCCAGAAAAGCAATCCGTTCCTGTCTTAGAAGATTATCTGAAGACAATGGATGGTTCCTATGTTTATTTTTCTAACCCCATCTTCGCTTCTGGGGTTCAGTCTTTTCTATGTGATGGCCAACTTGACATGCCAACCTGGAGTTAAAGTGACCTTTCAAGCCTATCCCTCTGTAGGATGGATATGGGGTGTTACATGCCCATCATCCCAGCACTCAGGAGGCTGAGGCGGGGGATCATAAGTGTGTGACCTGTCTGGGCTACATAGCAAGTTCCAGATGAGCTCCATCCCTCAAAAACAAAACCCAGAGTTGAGCATGGCCACACACATCTTTCACCTCAGCACTAGGGAGGCAGAGGTAGGAGGATCTCCATGAGTTTGAGGCCACCCAGGGACTACAGAGAGAGTTCCAGGTCAGTTTGGGCTAAAGTGAGACTCTACCTCCAAAAAACCCATAAAAACCAGAAATGCCCCCAGAGCCCTGCACATTGACTTCATTAAGCACTATCTACAACCCTTTATCTGTGGTTCGTGGTTCAATTACTGGAAATCACCTGTGGTCCAAAATAGAAAATTGCAGAGATAAAAAATTCATGAGTTTTGATGACTTTCAGTATGGTAATTGTTATAAATACACTATTTGTTAATAGTATAAAATCCTTTCCATTTTCTAGTGAACTTTATGATACAAGCTGAGCATGCCTTAAAGTATTCCCATTGATTACCCTTTGAACATGTTCTTCCTGACTTTAAGTTAAGCATGTCTCAAAATGTGTCCACCATCAACCATGACCTTAAACTGAACATGCTCAGTAACATACCTCCTCTAAAGTGCTTTCCTGTATGAAGTCATACATGGAATATGTTCTTCAAATAAAATCACCATGTTTCCTTTGTCTGTGGGCAGCATTACTTTGGAAGTGATGCTGGTTCTCCCCTTACCTGCCTTAGACAATAAATCCTTTCCCACTTTTTAAAATTTCTTGGCAGAACTATTTTTTAGTTTTTTGAGGTAGGGTCTCCCTCTAGCCCAGGCTGACCTGGAATTCACTATGTAGTCTCAGGGTGGCCTTGAACTCACAGTGGTCCTCCTACCTCTGCCTCCCAAGTGTGGGAATTAAAGGCACCATGCCTGGCATTTGGCAGAACTTTTTTTTGGGGGGGGCTTTGAATTCACCAACATGTAAACCCATTTCTTTTGGTCACATCATCCTTGGTATCTATTGCTATGGATTGCTTAATTGCTCCCCAATTTTGCTTTTTTTCAATGTCCAAAGTCTGACTTGCCTTGTCTTGGCTGAATTGTCTTTTTCTTAAACCACTGTGCAAGCTGAATAGATGCTCAGATACACCACATCAGGCTTTTGGCCTCAAAAGAGACTCCCCCCTCTTCACTGACCACACTCTCTCCTTCCCATCTCCCATTATCCTTTCCCTCCTTGGATTCCCTTCCTTTCTCCCTCTATTCCTCCCCTTTTTTGAAAACCTTCACATGACGCTGTTCTTGGTTCTGACGTGCATTCTGTCTTGTTCAGTGGGGGAGAAAAAAAATGGTGTTCTGGAAAGACCTGAAATGACATACAGCTAATTTGGGGACATAAACCAAATGAGATTCTGTGCCGTTGGTGGGCCAGAGAAACCACCAGGTCCAAGGGCACTGGCCTGGGTCAGAGATGCCATCTGGTCGCTGACCCTCCCCACAGCCATGGATTTTAGAGCTGCAGAGTACAGACAGCTAATCCTTATCTAGGTTCTCCAGGGACTGCAGTTGGCTCAGTGATGGCCCCACAGGGACCAGAACGTGGACCCCAAGCAGGATACATGGGCCGGAGATAAGGGCAAGAACAGATTCCCTTTGGCGCTCAGGTGCTGTTCATCAGAAATCTACAGCCCACAGCCCCGAGATGACGGGTTGGGTGATAACAATGCCAGCCATGTGATCAGTAGCCTGTGAGGACTGGCTGTCACTGGCTCCCAGAGATAAGGGAACAATAAATAGCCCCTCCTAGAAAAGGGCAAAGCATAGGAGTTAAGCTGGTCTCTGACCCCTCAAAGCTGCCAGGACCCTCTTCTCCCCGAAGACCCCAGAGCTCCCTCCTGCCATGCAGGAGTCTCTGGACCCACTGTGCATCCAAACTTCTGACTTCTATTCTTGGGAATGAACCATGTTATCTCTAGAGCGCAGGTGTTAATGAGTGACAGCAGACAAGAGACTCCCTCCCCTCAGAGGCTGCTGAGGCAGTGGGTGGGATACACAGGCTTCCTTCAAATGGCTTATCCAGGTCATGGACTTGGCATTAACCTCTGTCTAGGATCAGACAGGGAGGGGCTGCAACCATTGCTTTTTTCTCATTCTGTCCCTCCCCCTCTCTCTTTCTTTTCTTTCCCATCCATCTTGCCTGCTTTCTCTCTTTGTTATTTCTTTCCTTCCTCCCTCTTTTCCTCCCTCCTTCCTTTATTATTTTTGAAAGCAGGATCTTACACTGTATCCCAGGCTGTCCAGGAACTCACTATACAACTCAGGCTGGCCTCAGGCTTCCAGCAATTCTCCAACCTCAGTCTTCTGGGTTATGAAGATTGCAGGAGTGAGGCACCACACCCAGAAAAAATTATTTGTTTGTTTTTCCCAGGGATCAAGGATTAAACCCAGGGCTCCATGTGTATTAGTCAGGTGCCAAAGGAAGGGTTTGAACCAAGGCAGACTAAAAAAAGTATGTGCTCTCTTCTTTTGCACTTTAAATTCACAGTTATTAAGTTCCAATGACTTTTAAAAAATAGTGTATAAGATAATAGGTTTAATTATAAATTTTTCACACATACATCGTTGTACCTTGTTCAAATTCATATCCCTTCTACACTCCACTCTCCTGTCCCTCCATTTCCTCCCCCCTGATGTGTGTATGTGTTCACCATTTTAACCTTTTGAACATGTACTCCCTGACTTTAAGCTAAGCATGCCCAAAAATGTGTTCACCATCAACCATGACCTTAATGTGAACATGCTCACTTTATATATGTGTGTCATGGTTTGACCCAGGTGTCCCCCACAAACAAATGAATGTGTTTTCAGTGATCAATGCTCAGCTGATGGCAGTTCGGGAATTAAAACCTCACTAGACCTGTGTTGTTGGGGGCGGGCTTATGGGGGTTATAAGCCAGCTTCCCCTTGCCAGTGTTTGGCACACCTTCCTGCTGCTGTTTGCAGTGCTGTGGCAGAGGTGATATCCACCCTCTGCTCATGTCATCGTTTTCCCTGCCAGGATGGAGTCTCCCCTTGAGTCTGTAAGCAAATAAACCCATTCCTCCACAAGCTGCTTTTGTTTGGGTTCTTTCTTCGCAGCAACAGGGTAAGCTGACTGCAACAATGTGTATTGTACATCTCCTGTTATTCTCTTTCTTCTTTTCAGACCTCCCCTCCCCTCCCCCCACGTACACACTAGTCCTCCTCCTAATGCCATGTATTTAAATTGAGATCAGGAGAGGATGCCACAGGTATTTTACTTTCTGAGTCTAGCTTGTTTGGCTTTCTATGATAACCTCCAGGACAGTGTGGGCTCTTTTGTTGTTGTTGTTGTTGTTATTGGCTTATGGGGGTATATGTGTCCCTGTGGTACCTCATGCACTCACCTGAGGTGAGGTGGCTAGAGCAGAATGTGGGGTGCCTCTTCTGCCCATTCTTCTTTGAGCCCAAGTCTCTTAATGACCTTGGAGCTTGCTGTTTTTTTATTATTATTATTATTATTATTATTATTATTATTATTATCCATAATGAGTTACATTATTTAATGGACAAACAATGAGTTGTTATCCCCCGTTCCCCAATGCCCCTCTTCCCCATCCCCAATCAGCTGGATATCCTCCTCCGTGGGCAGTCCGGATCAGTCCTTGGGGCAGGGGACCATGGATAGCCAAGGAGTCAGCCCGGTTCCGTCGGCCCTAGTGTGTTGTTGCTGAGGGGGGCCATGACTTTGGGTATTCTCCCCCACCAAGGCTCTCACAATCTTTCCACCCCCTCTTCCGCTCAGTTCCCTGAGTCATGGTGGGTGAATATTAAGGCTGTTTTATTGTTGAGAACTTAGGGGTCTCTTTTTTTTCCACAAGCTCCAGTGATTCCTGGGTCTCTGCTTCCCTACAGGACTGGGGTTACAGTGATATGTGGTCATACCCATCTGTTTATGTGGGCCCTGGGGTTTGAACAAGAGCACTCTCTCAGGTCTCCTCAGGCCCTCATGCTTGCACAGGAATTGTTCTTAACTGCTGAGCCATCTTTACAGCTCCCCCTTAAAATTTTTTTCAGGCTGGAGATGGCTCAGCAGTTAAGGCAGTTGCCTCCAGATCCTAAGGACTCAGGTTCAATTCCCCAGTACCCATGTAAGCCAGATACACAAAGTGTTGCATGCATCTGAGTTCATTTCCAATATCTGGAGGCCCCGGCACACCCATTCTCCCTCTCTCTTTCTCTCTCTGTCTCTCTGCTTACAAATAAATAAAATACTAATTTTTAAAAAATATTTTTATCTATTTCTTTATTTACAAGCAGAGAGAGATAGAGAAAATAGAGAAAGACAGAGAGGATGGGCACACCAGGGTCTCCAGCCACTGCAAATGAACCCCAGATGCATGCACCACTTTGGGCATCTGGCTTTACATGGGTACTGGGGAATCAAACCTGGGTCATTAGGCTTTGAAGGCAAGCACCTTAACTGCTGACCAATCTCTCCACACCCTAAAAAATTATTTTTATAGCCAGATGTGGTGGTGTGTGCCTTTAGTCCCAGCATTTGGGAGGCAGAGCTAGGAGGATGGCCATGAGTTGAGGCCACCCTGAGACTACATAGTGAATTCCAGGTCAGCCTGGGCTAGACTGAGACCCTACCTCAAAAAAACAAACAAACAAAAAATTACTGTATTTTCTTTTGGTTTTTGTTGTTTGTTTGTTTGAGGCATGGTCTCATCCAGCCCAGCCTGGCAGATTTCAGGGAACCAGGGGGGATGGGAGGCATGGCCACATTTGGCGGACTGAACCGAGGAGACACAATGAGGGGATGTGGGGAGAGGGGCCACCCCAGCGGGACAAGAGTGGAGCAGGACAGATTCTAGCCTGAGCCCTGGCTTCCCACCAGGCCAAGCTGAGCAGAATCTGTCTGGCAAAGGCTTGTTCTCAATCCCAGCAGGAAACCCCAACCCAGGAAATGCCAAATGAGGCCCGAAGGCACAAATATTTGCTCGGCTTCTGCCCTTCTTGTTCAAACATGGCATTCACTTTGGGGGTGGGAGCTGCTGCTACATTCAGGAAATAAGAAGTCAGCGAGGGTGGAAGGGTGTGCAAGAAGAGAAATTGCTCTTGGGGGCACTAATGAAGTCCCTAGGCTCCTGAGCTACTGGAATCCATTAGCTCAGCAAAGTGGCTCCTCTGTGAGACATCTGTTCAAACACAGGCAGCCTTTCTTCCTCAGCAGTCACCATCCTTTCCCATGCCTGTCCTGCTGTGGCTGCTTCTCTCTACCCCAGGCCTGATGTGTTGTTAGGTCATGACCTTGATCAAGACTTCTTGTGTTATGTTATGTTATGTTATGCTATGTTATGTTATGTTATGCTATGCTATGTTATGTTATGATGGTATGGTATGATATGTTGTGTTGTGTTGTGATGTGATGTGCTATTATGTTATGTTATGTTTTATGTTATGTTATGTTATGTTATGTTATGTTGTAATGTGATGTTGTTATGTTATGTTATGTTATATTGGGGTTGTGATCAATTGTGGTTTCTTTCTGCCAGCATGTAGGAATTCAGGCATGCTTCCATGAGTTTAGTGACTATCCGTGTGTGTGTGTGTGTGTGTGTGTGTGTGTGTGTGTGTGTGTGTGTTCACCCATGTGTCAGCAGCACCATCCTGCTAAGAGACTGTACTGTATGATGTGTGACTAGGTCACCATAAGACCACATGTTATCCTCACAGAGGCCGACTCAGATGGTATCATCATAGAAGAGAGACTAGTTGGAAAGAAGGCATCCAGTGGAGGAGGTTGTGAGGGGGAAGGAAGAGTAGTGGAAAGGAATTATGATTATTTTATACTGTTTATATTTATGGCAGTTGTCAATAAAGAAGATTTTTTTTAAAAAAAGACATGTCTAAGACCCTGTATCTTCTCTCTCTCTCTCTCTCTCTCTCTCTCTCTCTCTCTCTCTCTCTCTCTCTCTCTCTCTTTCTCTCTCTTTGTGAAACAGTGTCTCGTGTATCCCAAGCTGGCCTGGAAGTGCTATGTAATTGAAGATTACCTAGGAAAGGGGTTATTTCAGTTTACGGTTTTAAGAAGTTTTGTTAGGACAAGAAAATCATACCAGGAGCAGCCAGACAGGCAGGCATTGAACCTCCACAGCAGCAGGAAGGAAGTGGTCAGAATACTGAGCTTGGAGCTGGGTTATAACACCCCAAAGCCTGCTCCCCAGCAGCACACCTCCTCCAGCAAGGGTACACCTTCCCAAAGCCCCACAACTTTCCCAAACTGCCACCAGCTGAGGACCAAGTATTCAAAACACATAAGCCTATGGGGCACATTTTATTCAAGCCACCACACTGACCAAATAGTCCCTACATCATCATCACAAGGTTGATTTCTCAGGGCCTCATCACCTATGGACAGGTGATGAGAAGACATGGCAAGTCTCTTCAACCTGAAGACTCAGGTGCTGGATGGAGCTGCCCAGTAGGAAGGAGGCTGGGGGAAGTGAGCACCCAGCTCTCCTATCTCAGTGTCTGAGACCCTCCCCACTATGGGAGAGTGACAGCTCTCTGCTCAGACCCCTTAAGAACTAACAAAGTCCTCCCAACATACCTGCTTCTTCTCTGGTCTTTGAGGTTCTGGGTCAAATTGAATCAGATCCAAAACATTGTTCTTTTATTTAATGTATATGTGTGGTATGTGTGGGGGTGCACATGTGTGTGAGGGTGTTTATGCATGTGTATATATATGTGTGTGGATGCCAGGGGTTGACATCAGGCGTCCTCAGTCACTCTCCATTTTAGTTTTTGGGGTCTCTGACTGAACCCACAAGTCACCAATTCAACTAGGCTAGCTAGCCAATGAGACTGAGGGATTCCCTGTTTCTCTCTCCAGTGTGTTATAGGCACCCTCCACCACACTTGGCATTGATGTGAGTTCTGGGCATCCAAACCCAGGTCTTCATGTTTTCCCAGCAAGCACTTTACCCAGAGTCATCTCCCCAGCCCAAAAGCAGTATCCTTGAGGCCACAGGCTGTTACCCCAACCCATGCCCATCTAGCAACCATCAGTTCCTCCCAAAGACACCCACCTCCCAGGGCTACCCTGGAAGCCCCTGGGCTGAGGAGGCAGCAGCAGGCCTGCGAGGCTCTGTCCAGACCTCCGGCAGCTGCAGCCCTGGTGGCTCTCTTCCCAGCTCCATCTGGACAGGATTCCTCCACTCAGGCTGGGCTGAGGCAGCCTGGACGCCATCAGATGTTGCTGTTCTCTCGTATCCCAGCATGCATCCCTTGGGCAACCCCACCATCTGCTTTGGCAGTTTCCTGCAGGAATGTACTGTATGAAAGAAAGAACCCCTCTTTGAAGGAACCCAGCTGACCAAAAGTCAGTCCCTGTGAGTAGAATTTGAGCTTTGTCCTGGGGTCACTCCTGTGACAGCCTCTGACAAGTTTCTGATTCTGCTCAATGAGCACAGCACCATTTATCATTCCAGGGTGTCTCTTGGTGTCGTGGGTCTCATCCATGAGTCTGTGGACTCACGGAGCAGCAAGTAGATTTCATTTCGAATGCATAACTGTCCCCCACACCATGATAAGGATTCTGGAGACATCTGGAAGGTAAGGTTGTGGAGTGGCTAATGATTTCCCAGAGCCTGGAGTGAGACATGGTAGCAGACCTACCTTTCCCTGGCCACTTCTAAGTTAATCTTAAGCCTTGGTGGACATGCCAGGCCCCACTAACATCTGCCTACCTGAAGTGACCCATTCACTCTTTGCCTTAGAGTTGACCCAGATCCCTCACAGGTCACCTGGAAGTACCATGGACTGTCATTTGAGTAAAGACTGGAGTGAATAAGGGGTGAGCCAGTAGATGCCAAGGAGTGGATGCCACAGGTGGAAAACACAGCTAGTGTCAGTTTCTGAAGCAGGAGAGTATGGAGGGACAAGTAGCAGGAAGTTGAGTGTGACCAGGAAGATAAGAGACATGAGTATAGAGACCTTGCAGGGCTCTGAGGACCCTGGAAGGTCTCTGGCCATTGCTGTGAGTGAGAGGGAAGCCATAGAAGGAGGCTACTGATTCTTGGGCCAAACCACAAGCTCTTAGTGAGGACAGAGGGAGGATGTGGGGCCAGGTACCTATCAACCATCAGTAGCACGGTAAATAGAGTGCCACCCAGACCACAGAGTATCAGGGACCAGGTACTTCCAGGTGTCCACTTTTGAACTTACTATCAGTTCTTCTGCCCATGCGCACTCCAGATGTTAAGAATATAGCAGCTTGTTAGTGTCCTTTGACTTCAAGTCTATGCCAAGCCCCCAACTTTAGTGAAGGAAGGACTCATGAACTCTGACTTTGACTGAATAAACTCAGTACCTCACTTCTGGCTCTTTTGGCTTCAAGTTTGGGGTCCCAGATTTGTTTCCAATACCAAAAGCATCACTTAACCCTGAGCATTTGTGAATACAGCATGACCAGGGCACGGTTCCTTCCCCTTCTCTACCCAGGGCAGACATTACTAATTGATTATGATAATCCTTCCCAACCAAGATACCCTCTGATTCCAGGGCTGCTGCTAGCAGACTGGGAAACCCATTTGCATTTGGACCCAGATGGTGATGATGTTGACAGTGATGATGGTCATGATGGTGAGCATATTTGTTGCTAGGCTTTGTGGTTCAAGAATCCTCTCAGCATCTACAGCCTCCCATGGCTTATTCCTGCAGCCATCAAAGTCAGGAACTTGTATCTTTCCAGGCCCTTGAAGTTGAAAATAGTACAGTCATTTTTCTTGGCTATGCTATGCCCGGCTGATTTCTAAACACCATACCTGACCATGGTGTCCATAGGTGGGCTCCACACAAGCCTCATGGACTGAAGATTAGTGCGACATGGAGCTGGGGATGCTCCAAGAGAATGAACATGAGCCAGGAGAGCAGACCACCCTACCTGTGGGGAAACGTGTCAAGTCCTCGGATGCCTACAGCAGCAGACAGTACTGAATTGTATATAAGCACACATCTTTCAGTCTATATGCTTGCTTTGGAAATGTTTAGTTATGAATGGAGTATAGTAAGAGATTAATATTACAAGAATAGCTAAACAAATAGAGCATTTCTAACAATGTACTATGGCAAAAGTTAAGGGAATGTGGTCTCAGACCCTCAAAGCAAATAGCACTTTCAGAGTACAGTCACTTGTCTCAGATAAGAAGGAACTATTGTGATTTTCTCCCTCAATTCACAGAAGAGGAGAGCAGCAGTCCAGAGATGGCCAGTGCCTCCAAAGTCATACAACCAATGTGTGGAAACCCAGAACTGGAACCCAGGGTTCTGAAACTCTGATCTCAGGATGCTTTCTTTCCTCAGCAAGAGAGCTGCCTCTAAACAGAGCCATCCTAGTATCTTCTAGAAAGCCCATGGTGGGCAGATCTCTCTGAGAAGGTAACGCCTCAGCAGCATTGGTGAGAGCTAGGGTATCTTTTTGTCAAAGTGGACAGATGTGGCCTCCCTTGTTGCCTGGGCCCCTCCCATCCTGGGTATGGATTCAGAGAGGAGCCTCCTGGCAGGAGGAGCAAGGACCCTCCCCTCCCAGGCCCAGGCGGGAGCTGTCCAGCATCCTCCCTTCCAGGCGACAGCAGGAGTCCAAATAGGCAATTAATTATTGCCTGCTGGCCACTGGCTCCCCTTCTCCTCTGCTCAGCCGAGTGTGTAATGGAAATGGGACCAGAGCAGACTCCCCTGCCCAGAGGGAGGCTCACATGCCAGCAGAGGGTCAGCTCTGGGGAAATGGGGGGGGCTTGAGATGTAGAGGTGAGTTTATTAAAACAATCAGCTTTCCTCACCACTCACTTTTAATGCCTCCTGGCTTCTGGACACAATTTCTGCAGATCCTGCTCCTACACCATCCCTCCCTGGAGGCTGGAGCATGGTGCTAGTGTTGATATTCATCTCAGATAAAATTAATAGCAGGCGGGCTCCTGTCTGGTTCCTGAGTACGGTCTCTTTAAATTCTCAAGTCTTCCTTTGATGTAATTTGAAACATATTTTACTGATGAGAAATGTTGAATCCCAGAGAGGTGGAATGGGATCTGAGGGGTTGGTGTTACATGGTGGTTGGAAGACAGACCCTGGAATCAGGCAAGACTGTTTATTTCCCTTATTGGTCACCTGGTCTAGGCAAGTAACAAAACTTCTCTGCACCTCACAGAGTTGCTAGAGCACTGTTTAATACAAAGCATCAAAAAATAGTAAGTATATATCTTCAGAGAATATTGCTGTTTTTTTCTTGCTTAAAGTAAGATTAAAATGGTAAAAATAGCCAGGCATGGTGGTTCATACCTTTAATCCCAGCACTTGGGAGGCAGAGGTTGGATGATCATTGTGCATTTGAGGGCAACGTGAGACTACATAGTGAATTCCAGGTCAGCAGATGGAGTGAGACCCTACCTCAAAAAAAAAGAAGGAGGAAGAGGAGGAGGAGGAGAAATAAAGAAAAAAGGCAAAAGTGTTGGGTTCATACAATGGCTGGATACCACTTGCCCCCATTATGTATGAAAAGCTACACAAGTAACTAAGAAAATGTTCATTAAGGTGTTTGCTTGTAGAGTCTAAAGACAAGGGTTCAATTCCTCAGTACCCATATAAAGTGAGATGCACAAAGAAGAGCATGCATCTGGAATTCATTTACAGTGGCTAGAGGCCCAGGTGCACCCATTCTCTCTCATAAATAAATAAATATTTTAAAAATATTCATTCACAAAATTTCAAGCCCGCATGACTCCTTCACTTTGCCCTCTGCACTCCTCCCCAGCCAACAAGCTCATTGGGGCATGGTTTTCAGTTCTGTGTATGAAGAACATAGAAGAAAATTTTCATTTGTTCCAGAGAATCATTTAAATTCTGATGAGGAATTTGTTTTCCTAAAGCTTTGACACATTCTCCTTCTAGAGAACCTTAGAAGTCTTCCAACCTTCTGAAAAGTCACCATCCCTGAACAGGGGAAATTGATCCACTTGGGCATGCTGGTGGGCAGACTGGCAATAGAAAGGCCATGGTGCAGTGAAGAGAAGGAAAGAGAGAGAGGAGAGAGAGAATCTACTTGGGGAAACTTCAGAGACCAAAACTTAGAGGGAGAGGGAATGGTAAATAGAGACTGCTCTTGAAAGAAGGGATTCAGTAGAGGGTGGACTCAGGAGGGGAAAAGGGAAGGTGGTGGGAGAGGATTATGACCATGGTATATTGTCTATATCTGTGGAGATTGTTAATAAAAAGTAACAGAAAGAAATAGAGATTGCTATTTAGCCTCATATCCTAAAAAGTGCTGACTAATCCTTATACTGTTATAAAAGAACTCCAAAAAAATAATTAAAATAAAAATCAGAATAGAAAGTGCACAAAGGATGAAAAATGGTCTGTTCTTGGTGCAAAAAAGAGATGGGAGGAGGCTGGAGAGATTGTTCAGTGGTTAAGGAGCTTGCTTGCAAAGCCTGATATCCTGGGTTTGATTCCCCAGTACCCATGTAAAGCCAGATGCACAAAGTGGTGCATGGGTCTGGAGTTCATTTACAGTGGAGTCTGGCATGCCCATTCTCTTTCCTTACAAATAAATAAATAAGTAAAAATATTTAATAGGGCTGGAGAGATAGTTCAGAGGTTAAGGGGCTTACCTGAAAAGCCTAATGACCTGGGTTTGATTCCTCAGTACCCATGCAAAACCAGATGCACAAAGTGGCACATGTATCTGGAGTTTGTTTGCAGCAGATGGAGACCCTGGCACTCCCATTCTGTCTGTCTCTTCTCTCTCTCTCTCTCTCTCTCTCTCTCTCTCTCTCTCTCTCTCTCTCTACTTGCAAATAAATAAATAAATAAATAAATAAATAAATAATATTTTTAAAAATATTTAATAAAATAGAGGTGGGAGAAAGGGTCAATCCATCTGCATTTCTTAAAGAATCATTCCTGTTATGTAGGCAAATGACAGCCTCTTAGGAAGCCAGCCATAGTGATTAGAATCATAGAGCAGGTATATGAAAACAGAAGCTGGAAGAAAACGTTCACCATGTGCATTTCACATGAAAGAAGTGTGTATTATGTGTGTGCATGTATTGTGTGTGTATTGTGTGTGAGTATATATATAGTGTGTGATGGTTAAGTTTTGTTGTCAACTTGACCTTTTTAGTAACTCTTGGGTGGGTCTCTGAGGATGTTTACAGGAAGGCAGCCTCTCAGCAAGGGGCAGGATGTAAAGAAGCTCAAAGAAGCTGGAAGTAAACATTCTTTCCTGTGTGGACAGTGCAGAAAGGAAATTCCAGAGACTTGGGAAGCCATTAAGTCTGGGGAAGGGTTGTAAGACCCCACCCTAAGCCTATATAAAGGAGAAGAAATTCTCTTTGGCTCTCCTGCCTGTTTGCTGTTTTGTGTGTGGCATTGGTGATGGGTTTCTCTCTCTGCTCGGATATGTGAAAGAGGGCCAGCCTCTTTTGCTGTTATGGAACTTCCCCTCAATCTGTACTTTCATTAAATACTTTCCTCCCCCAAGTTATGCCTGGTTTAGAGATTCATCCCACTGGCATGTGGCTGACTGTGACAGTGTGTGTATTGTGTGTGTGTGTGGCTATATACAGATATATGAGTCATGTGAAACAGAGAAATAAATTGAGAAAAGGGAAAACAGAAAATTCCTGCTCCACGAAAATGCTAAGAGCGTCTGCCCTTGCTTGCTAATTGGGGACGCTGAGTTAATACCACACTGCAGCTCTTCTCAAGGACTCAGGTAATTATGGGCTTGGGGTCTCTCACCTATTGATCTTGGACAAGAAGCATTAGGAAGATTCCCAGGAGTCTTGAGCTTTCCAAAGTCATTTCCCTAAACTCCACATCTCTCTTGTCTGTAGCCAGTGGTCCCTGCAATGCTCCATAATGATGGAGAGGCAGAACTGGGGTGGTGGGGTGGCTTCTGGAAATAAAGACATCGAGAAAGACCTGTGGGAGATCAGAGGTCATTCTAGGGAGGAAAGTGAAGAGGGAAGCTCAAAGGCCTGAACACCTGAGATGGAGAGGCAAAACCAACAAATTTTCTCTCTCCTTTTGTTGTATCTTTTCCAACACCCACCTTGAGTAGCATGGACAGCTTCTATGGGGTCTCCAGGGGTCCTTCTCTGACACCAGGATGACCTTGTGACCAAAGAGGTGCAGCAGATGTTCTTAAGAAGCAATGAACACTGACTGGTCCAACCATGAGGGGCTCAGGTGCTGTCCTGGCACAGGATCTCTCTGTTGTTGGAACACAGTTTCAGAGGCCCTGAAAGTGTTAGTTACTTTCTCGTTGCTGGGAGAAAACACCTGATTGGAAGCAGCTTACAGAAGGAATGGGTTTAACTCAGCTTGCAGTTCCAGAGAGTAGAGTCCATCGTGGCAGGGAAAGAATGGCAGGAGCAGCAAGCTGATGTCACATCATCACATCAGCAAGGGAGAAGTAGAGAGGGGAATGCGAGCTGCTGCTCAGCTAGCTCATTCCTGTTTATGTGTAGTCCAGGACCCTGGCCCATGGAATGGTGCTGCCCATAGTTTATATGGGTCTTCCCATCTGAATTAACAGAGTTAAAATAATCCCTCCCAGACCTGCACAGGCTAACCTAATGTACATAATCTCTCTCAGATGGTTCTAGGTCCTGTTAAATTGACAATCTATGTGAACGTTACACTGCAGTATGGGTCTATGGTTCCTGTGCTCCTGATCATGAAGGACAATCTCAACCCTTAGGCCTGTGATGAGCACAGACCTTGACATTTTTATTTATTTTTATTTGTGTGTGGGGTGGGTGGGGAGGTACATCCACGCACTTGCAAATGACTCTCAGATGCCTATGCCACTTTTTGCATCTGGTTTAAATGAGGAACTTTGGATTTAAATGCCAGGCAAGAAGGCTTTGTAAGCAAGTGCTCTTAACAGCTGAGCCATCTTCCCAGGCCCCCATTTGAATTTTTCAGCTGAGCATACAGGAGGTCTCTGAACCCTTTGGTGACCATCATGCTGATAGACTTGGCAGCCCAGGCTGTGTGTGTGTCTGAGAAGAAAACCCCAGGCTTGGTGTGCAGTTTCCAGGACCAAGGACACAAAGCACCTCCATACACTGCACAAAGCTCTATCCTTTGAGTACTGCCCTGAGCTGACCATCCTCCTGGTAGAGGCCACAGGTTGGACTGAACACAGCCTCTTGTGTGAAAAAAATGGCTTTTTCTGGAAGTTTGTTCACTCTTGGAGAAGACTATTTTTATTTATTTATTTGTAAGCAGAGAATAACAGAGACAGAAAGAATTGGTGTGCCAGGGCCTTTAGCCCCTGCAAACAAACTATTCCAGAAACATGTGCCACTTTGTGCATCTGGCTTTAACTGGGTACTGGGGAATTGAACCCAGGCCATCAGGCTTTGCAGGAAAGGATCTTAACCATTGAGCCATATCTCCAGCCCGAGAAGACCATTTTCTTTGGCCTTCTGGGCTCTGTCTCACATAACCACTTCTGAGTACTACCAGCTCCTTAGGCTGAAGGTCATAGAAGCTGGTGATAATAGTTAAAGTAACATCAGTAATGATGATAATCATAGCTGGCCCTTTGAGGACTTATAAAAAGGTATAGGACTGTCAGGCATGGTGGTGTATGCCTGACATAATCCCAATGCTAGGAAGGCTGAGGCAGGAGCATTATAAGTTAGTCTAGGTTAGTCTGGGCTGCACAGCAAGTTCCAGGCCATCCAGATTAACATAGGGAGACCCTATCTTAGAAAACCCAACTAAATTGGACTAAATATGTCATTCAATTGATAGAGTGCGTGCCTAGAATGCACAAGGCCCCTGGATTTGATCCTTAGCACTGCATAAACAGTGCACAGCTGTGATCCAGCACCCAGGAAGTGAAAGCAGAAGTTCAAGGTCATTCTTGTCTACATAGCTAGTTTAAGGCCAGCTTGGGCTATATGTGACCCTGTTCAAAAAAAATAATAATTAGGTACAGAACTTTACACATATTATCTAATTAATTTCACCGGGTACTCACACTAACCTGTGAGGAAGTTACTGTTATGGACTTATTGTAGAAATTAAGGAAAGGGTACAGAGAGGTCTAATAACTTCCCCAGGATCTCACAGCCACCAATGGTAATGCTAGGGTTCAAACTCAGTAATCTGACCCTGGAATCACTTCTTTTAACATGGTTTCTGATTATGATCAAAATACATTACTTAAGATGGACATGGTGTCACACACCTTTAATCCTGCACTTGGGAGGCAGGGGTAAAAGGATGGCTATGAGTTCCAGTCCAGCCTGAGACTACATAGTGAATTCCAGGTCAGCCTGGGCTACAGTGAGACCCTACCTTGAAAAAAAAAAAGCCTGTCTTCTGCACCACAGAAATGAGGGTAAGTCGAAGTTGGGATGAGAGCACATCAAGCCAGAACTATGAGTCGAGTTGAGGTGCTGGAGGGAGAGGGAGGTCATTGAGACAGGTTGGGGTCAGGGCACCCAGGCTGGAGGTGGAGGTCAACCAAGAGTTGCTGGGTGACAGAGGAGACCCAGCTTGGCTTTTTTAAAAATTCATTTTCAAGGAGAGAGAGAGAGAGAGAGAGAGAGAGAGAGAGAGAGAGAGAGAGAGAGAGAACCAGGCCACCACCTTGTGGGTCTGGCTTATGTGGGTCCTGGGGAATTGAACCCCAGGGCCTTAGGCACTGGAGGCAAAAGTGCCTTAACTTCTGAGCCATCTCTCCAGCCCCCAGCTTGGCGTTGTGACTCAACCAGGTGAGCATTGTACCCACAGAGGCAGCCTGCAGCAGTTGGAGACACCAGTGGCCTCTGAGTGACGCCTCCTTTCCTGAGCCAACTGCCTGATGCAGCCCCTCTCTGTTGGGGGCCTCAGCTCCTCTTCATCTGGAGTGTGGCACGTGCCTCAAATATCAGCCAATCCAGAAGCCACCCTTCAAAGAGCCGTAATGACTCCTGATTGCTCCTTTGTCGCTGCTCTGGTTCTCAGAAGCTTCCGTTTGCAGTAGCCAGGAGGGCCATGGGGACTAGGAAGTCACATCCCCCCTCCCCCAAGCACCACCAGTTTCCTGTTTTAAGATGACCCCATGCTGTGGGGGGGCTGAGTGTCCCCTGAGTTCTTAGAGATTCTAGGGGAGCCATATGATCGTGGAATGAATTGCAGGACTTTCCAGTTGGAGGTGCATGTCTCTCACCTGGTACAGGGCCATTTCCCTATGTGACTGATTGATACCTGGGATTCAGGGACCAGATCACAGACGGTGGACCCAGGTGAGGTGTCCTCCACATTTACCAAGCATCTCCATTGTGGCTGGTATGTGCTAGGTTTAAATATCAGCCCAGAGCCTTTACAATCAGAACAGTAACAGTGTTCATCGAGTCCTCACCACATTTCAGGAGGTTACACCTCCCCAAAATGGGAAGAGCCGTCCCTCTTCCCACCAGTACTGTGAAGCAGGCACTAAGGTGGGGGGGGGGCAGGAGTGTTTCTCTCTGAACGCATCTTGAAGGTTCTGCCATATGCCAAAGGTGGTCAACACACAAGGCATCAGGAGGCAGCAGAAACTCTGTGGCTGAAACTCTGAGGTGAGAAAATGGGTATCCAAGTAATAGGGGTGACTCACGGTGATTACAGGAGATCTGCTTAGAAAGCTCACATCCAGTGGAGGGTGAGGGGGCCAGGGGAGCAGATAAGCCCTCCCCAACAGGCCTGGAGCACGGTACCCTGAAAACTCCTCAGATGTGAAGCAATGCCTCCACTGTTCCTTTAGCTTCTCTGTCCATCTTGCCACATTGACATCTCCAGTAATGATCAGCCCCCTCCTTTGTCCCACTGCTTGGGACACAGTCCCAAGAATAATCATCTCCATTTAACAGATTAGTAAACCGAGGCCAAGGGCCTGGGAGTCACCCGCCCAGGGTCACACCACCGGCCCTGGCAGAGTTGACAGCAGAGCTGAGCTCTGAGCCATGTCTCTCAGGCTAGTTCTGGATCCCAGTGGTCATGAGGGCAGCTGAGTGCCCTTTGCTACCTGATAGACAATTGTTAGAACAACTTCAGCCCCTCACTGTCAACAGCAAGCCCCTCCCCCTCTTCCCTCCTCACGGCCAGCTCCGCTCAGAGCTATTAACCAGGTCATGCTGGCTTGTCCCAGTCCAATAGTTCTCTTAATTGCCTTTTTATAGCACGTCGTACAACTGTTCATTACGCTGTCATATTTCCCCTCGAAGGCAGCAGTGGGGGAGCCAGAGAGAGGAAGCAGACCCGTCCAGGTGGCAGGGGCTGCCGGGGCACCAGTGTGCGAAGCTTATTTTCTACTTGGTCAGAATGAATTAAACGCATACCTCTCACACTTGAGTACCGCACAGGCCATTTTTAACCAGGGGAGAAAACTCATAGCCCCTTTTCAACAATTGACAAATTATCTTTATTGCAATTTTACTCAATATGCACCAACACAAAGCCGGGTCCAGACTCCTTATCTATGTAGCAATATACAACTGGAAAAGAAAACACAACAGAGTACTGAAATACACAGCTAGGAAATCAGAAATTTCAAAATAATGCAATTAATTTCATGTGATGGATGGGGTGCTGCTGAAATTAAATTGCATTTACCCGGTGAATATGGCTCTGTATGCTTTATCATTTAGCACCCCTCTGTTCTTTTGTCATAAGACCCGTAATGATTAAAGCAATGTTTGGTCATCCAAAAGACTTAGAATCTGATGGTAGATTTTTTAAGATATAAAATAACATAAAATTAACCAATCAGGCTGGAGAGATAGACAGGCAGTTAAAGACGCTGGCTTGCAAGCCTGCTGATCCAAGTTCAGTCCTCTTCAGCACCCACATAAAGCAGGACACAAAGCAGTGTATGTGTCTGTGATCCCAAATCCCCTGTGGAAATGGGAGGCTGAGCCAGAAGACTCTGGAAGCTCACAAGCAGCAGCAAATTAGAGGAAAAAGAGAAGAAACACCCCAAGGTTGCCCTCTGACCTCCTCACGCATGCCATGGTGCATGTGTGACCATATAAACATCATATACATACATCCACATATACATACACACAAATAAATAATGTTTAAAAGTTATTTAAGCTGGGCATGGTAGTGCACACCTTTAATCCCAGCACTTGGGAGGCAGAGGTAGAGGTGATGTCTCTCTTCCTGCCTTTCCAGTGGTGACCCTCTTCTGCGTTCTCCCATAATGACTCTTCTTATGAGAACACTAATTCTGGGCTGGAGAGATGGCTCAGCCTCTAAAGGTGCTTGCTTGCAAAGCCTAACACCCCGGGTTTGATTCTTCAGTACCCAGGTAAAGCCAGATATACAAAGTGGCACATGTGTCTGGAATTTGGTAGCATTGTCAGAAGGCCCTGGTGTGCCCATACTCACTCACACTCTCCATCTCAAATAAACAAAAATATAAAAAAGAACCATAATTCTATCAGAGCAGGACCCTACCCTTTCAGTCCCATGGAACTTTAATTATTTCCGTAAAGGCCCCACCCATCTCCCGAGAGTCATATTGGGGATGAGGATCTCAGGCATATTAATCTGAGAGGAGACAGAGTCTCCCTATGGAGCACAGGCTGGCCTCCAACTACAAATCCTCTGGCATCAACCTCCCAACTGCTGGGTCTACAGGTCTGTGCCACCAAGCCCAGCTGGAAGGTAGGATTGAACCAGCTAAGGGTGACCACTGAGGCTTCTAACTGAAGCCAGATCAGCTCCCCTGGCCTCAGCAACCCAACATATCTTACATTCTCCCCACCATCCCTTCCAATCTTCCTCCTTTACCCTCGCTGTACTAGTCATCCAACACCATCTCTCCGTGTCCTGAAATATGAGAGAGGAAGGGACAGTCACCAGCGAGGGTTTTAACAACATCAGGAAGCCGGGCGTGGTGGCGCACGTCTTTAATCACAGCACTGGGGAAGCAGAGGTAGGAGGATCACCATGAGTTCAAGGCCACCCTGAGACTACATAGTGAATTCCAGGTCAGCCTGGACTAGAGTGAGAACCTACCTCGAAAAACAAAACAAAACAAAACAAAACCATCAGGCACATCAAATGCCCTTGATAAAGGCATTGCACCAGCAGGTTCAAGAGTGAGAAGATCCAACCGTTAGTGACTTTGAACTCTTGAAACCTAGGGACCTTGTCACTGGTCTCACTGGCATCAGAGCTGTCACCATGCTTTCTCCATTGTTACAGACCCTGAACCTTGATATTGTTCCTCAAACTTTTTCTTAACAGAAGTCACATCTGGGGCTGGAGAGATGGCTCAGCAGTTAAGGCTCTTGTCTGAAAAACCTAATGATCTGGGTTTGATTCCCCAGTACCCATGTAAAACCAGATGCACAAAGTGGTGCATGCATCTGGAGTTTGTTTGCAGTGGTTAGAAGCTCTGGCATATCCATAGTCTCTCTCTCTCTCTCTCTCTCTCTCTCTCTCTCTCTCTCTCTCTCTCTCTCTCTCTCGGCAAATAAATAAAATATATATATTTAAAAAATTCATCTCACATGTGTATATATAACTATCATTCAGTTACATAGAAGACAATGTGACGAGTGTAAAAGACACGACCACCCAGAAGAGGTATAGAAGTTAACTCAGCGATGGCCTCAGGCCATACACATATTTCCCCAACCAATGATGCTAGAAGTTTCTGAAAGGGAGGGTCAGTGTGGTTTTGTGATATCCATTCAACTCCAAATGGATGTTTATAGAGTGTGTGTGTGTGTGTGTGTGTGTGTGTGTGTGTGTGTGTGTGTGCTTGCTGGAGATTCAGTGGGAAGTAAGGTTGACATACTTCCTGGACTTCCAGCACAATAGGAGGCTATGTTCTCAGAAAAAAAGTAAAAATTTGGTCTAACCTACCAATCAGAATCAGAGCTCTTCCTTCAGTTCTGGGCAAGTTCTTGTGGTGTCAAGAATACCAAGGCCTGGGCCCATATGCCCCTGCTCTCTGGCCACTTCCCAGAGCTCTCAGAAGATAAGACATAAACCTAGAAGCTAAGCAGCCATGAGACCCGCTCTCCCTTGCTAGATGGAAAGTAAGATTTCCTGGGCATTGTCCCTGATCACACATCTACCCTGTTTCTGGATGCTCCCCAGGAAAGGACATGCCAGTACCTCAGCAAGAAAACCTGGTAATGTTTACAGCCACTAGCGTGAGTGTGTCACCCTTACACCTGCCTCAATAGTCCCCCTGGTTTGTCCTACTGAAGGCAGAAGAATCAATCTGCTCCATGTGTGGGCTGCCCACTTGGCGCCTTCAGCCTGGCAGTTCCCCTTCTCCCAGTGGGTGGCTGAGGACACAGCATGAGGAAGGTGGGTTCCCAAGCTGATGAAAGTGAGCACAGCTCCCTCTGGCTACAGTCCTTACCAGGGCTCTGGACTCCACTCAGGAGGCCAGCACCTGTCCCATCAGCAAGACAAGGCTGGAAAACCTCCCTCTGGAAAAGAAGGGCTCTGAGCTGCCATAGGAGAAGGGGAGGGGGAGGGGAAGGAGAGAGGGTTTGTCTGTGATCATTCAGCCCCAAATGATGCTCATGATGTTGGCTTTCCAGGCCATTAATTCGAGGGCTCCGGTCCCCCTCCCCCATGTCACTGCCTGCTCTGGGAGATAAGCCCAGTTCTCTTTAACCCCACTTTTTCCCCAGAGCAGCGTCTATCCCCCTGTTAGCCAAGCTTTAACTCCTTTTACGGAAAGGCTTCAGACACTGAAAGATCATGCGCCCAGGTCAGGAGGGGAGAAGCCTGCCACCTGGACTCTAGAATCCTGATCCCTAAATCCCTGAATCAGGAGGCTTGGCAAGAGTCCTAGGAACCCTTCACCGGTACCCTTGCAAGAAGCCCAGGTTCCCCCAAGATAGTAGGACCCTGGATAGCAAGGGAAGAGTGACCCCCACCTTTGCACTGGATGGTGATAGCCCCCCTTTTCTCCATGTGCTCTCCCTCCTAGTGTGTCTTAGTCACAGGGTCTAATGGAAGGCTGTGGCACTTTTGCCTCTTTTGTGTCCCGCTGGCTGGTGGCTCTGCCTGTGTGGTCTGCCTGTCTCCCTGCTGCCCTCTTCTTGCTGATTCCTTTTTCTGTCTCTCTGTCCTTTTCCTCCTTTGTTCTCACCTTTTCCTCTTCAGCAGGCACATAGGGACATTCCTGAGTATTGGTCTCAGTGTAAATCCATTCTTTCTTCCTCCCTCCCCCTCTCTCCCTAACTCCTTCCTTCCCTCCTCTCTCTCTCTCTCTCTCTCTCTCTCTCTCTCTCTCTCTCTCTCTCTCTCTCTCTGTTCTTGTGTCTGGGGTGCTATATGATTCTCCTTGTTATCTGAGTGATTCTGCCTATGTGAATAAATCCATGGGTGTCTGTCCTGGTTTCTTTGTGTGGTAGCCAGTTTTGGCACAAATCTTACATGTGTCTGTATGCCAGCCTGTCCTTGACCTGTGTGTGTTGCTCTGTCAATCTGAGTGACACTGCCAGTCTGTGTTGATCCTCACTTCTCTATATATCTCTCACTGGGGTCTTCATTGTCTAATTCATTCTATCTCTGTCTCTGTCTCTCTCCTCTCTCTCTCTCTCTCTCTCTCTCTCTCTCTCTCTCTCTCTCTCTCTGTGTGTGTGTGTCTGTTGTCTTTCAACTCAGGAGGCCAGGCTGTGTAGATTCCTGTCTCAGAGCACCCCAAGAAGAGCTCTGTAGGAGAATCTGAAATTTGACAGCTTCTGGAGAGCTCTGCTAGCCCTCATCACCAGCTAGGTAAGTCACTCTGTTAGTACTAGATCCAGTACCAGGCTCTTCCCCCTTCTGACCTTGTCTCCAGGTTAGCTCAGAAGTAGAAGGGTCAGGACAGAGACAGCTGGGACACTGATGAAGAGTTACATTCCAACTCACTCAGACTCTAAGGCCCAGCCATGGCATCTTTCTTGTATACTCATTTTCTCCCAAACCATAACAAATGGTATCTAGATACAGTAACAATGAAACAAGGCCACCATTATTAGAGCTTTAGCACAAGCTAAGTGCATTTCACATACAAGATCTCATTGAGTCTCTGAATACTTCTATGAAGATGTCCTTCTCACACTTTAGGGATGTGACAATGAGGATGAGGGAAGTTAAGTAAATAACCCAGTGTCACAGAGCCAGTAGGTGATGGGAAGGCTGCTTGTCACAGCAACTTCAGCCTGGGAAGACATTTTCATTGCAAACAGTAAGAAAGGGAGAAAACAGAGGGATTCCTTCCCCAACCACTGACAGCTCATGGCAGCCAGAGGAGTCAAGATCTGATTGTGAATTTCAACACTTTGGACAGTGAGGGGTCAGTCAGAGAGGATGGAAAGATGAGATGAGGATTGTTGATTGGGGAGGCACTCAGAAGGAGAGTCAAGACTCCCAGTTCTAGTGTGGCTTTCCCCTTGGATTCTGTGACCTTGAACAGGACACTTCATTGCAGAAGTGTGTTTTAGCTTATCTGTAAAATTTAGGTGAAAGGGAAGTTCTGTTGGCACATTTGAAGCATGAAAGAAGACGTAATTGACTGGAGTGAGTGTCATCTGAGAATTGGGTCTCAGAACCGAGAATTGGGATGAAGAGTGTTGGGTGGGGGAAGAATCAGGAACCACATTTTTGGTTTTAGTCATTGCAGCAGCCAGAACGGAGTCATGCTCAGGAAGTACTGAGTAAGGGTGGAGAAAAGATCCATAGGATGAGTGAAAAACAACCCCATTTCTCACCCTGGAAAGCACCTGATAGCCTACAGTCCTATAGCAAGGAACATCATGAAGGAAAGGGAAGAGGAGAACAGGTGCACACTTTGGACATTTTTGTCAAAGAAAGCATCCATGATCATCTCTGGATGTCTGAGTGTGGGGCACAAGAGATCACTATAAAGACACTAACTGCTAAAAGGATTACAATAGAGGGAGAAAGCAAGGGAGGAAAGCGGAGGTGGAGACATTTATCTAGAAGAATCTGTGAGGCAAATCTATGGAGTGAAGTAGTACTTTCTGTTCAAAACCTCTTTGGAGGAGAAAATGTCAGTGTTTGAGGTGAAAGGATCTCTGTCTTGTCTTTGCTAGGAGTCTTACTAGATGGCTGGAGGTGAGCAAGAATTCTTCAGGCTAGGGGGAGGGATTCTGTCTTCTGTCTCGGTTTCTGACAGCAGGAGGTGGGGGCTTTGCCAGAGAGCCTGTGAGGGACGAGAGGATCTCTGTTCAGTATGTGGAGGTCCCTTATCTGGAAGAGAGGTCTTCTCTCAAGACTTCGAGGTACTTGAGGTACTGGGCTGAAGGGGAGGATGTGAGGGGGAGGGTCTGTCTTGTCCAGGCAGCTTCAGCTCACTGGTCAAAGCCCTCAGGCCGCCCTACTTGTGCGCTGACGTGAGCTAATCTAAAAATACTGCAGGGGAGGTAGAGACTGGGGTTCTCCCAGAGAAAGGCCTTCCAGAGAGGGGAAATTTTGGAAGGGGGAGTGTTTATTCTATTTCCTTCAGCTCCCCCCAAACCCCAGACACAGCGCTACTTCTCCTACTAGGCAGGGATTTACGGGTCTAATCCTGCGGTTTACTGTTTAGGAAAGGAAGCGGACAGGGACCCACGCGAAGCAGCAGAGCCTCGTGGCACCGAGACAATCACAAAGGAGTCCACGAGCGCAGAAATGCAAACAATTCCATTCCGAGACAGGCAGCCAGCTTGACACTCAGACTCTACTGCGCACAAAATCACACTGAAAAAACGCAGGTTATCAAACCTCACTCTCCGAGTTCACACATGGCCAGACCATGGCGCTATGGGCTTATGCCTGTCTTTGTCTCTGGATCCCTCTTATTCACACACACACACACACACACACACACACACACGATCCTCTCAACAGAAACGTCAAGCCCTCACAGCTGGGGTGGCGGTGGTCTCCGAAGGGCCGGGCGCACCCGCGGTTTTGCGCCTTGGTGCGCAGCGCCTTCTTTCCTCCTCGCTGGGATTCCCGGGGCACTTCTCCGCTTCGACTCGACTTGCAGACCCTCCACCAGGCTACTGAGAGCCTCCTCTGAGTCCCGCCTTCTTCCAAGTCCCCAAAGAGATAGGGGAAAGCAGAGCAGCCAACCTTTCGCCTCCGTTCTGCGCACATCTGGAAAGCGGGTGATGGCGAGGGACTCGCGATGGTCTCCACCGTGGCATTTCTGGACTGCAGAAATGGTCCAGGTTACCCAGTTTAGGGTTGAGCATCCTGAAGTGATACAATCCGTAACTTCTGCCTTCATGGAGGACTTGCAGGGAAACCGAATGAAGCCCAGACGGCCCTTCCGCTAGAGAACCCCAACTCCGTCTCGCCGACTTTCCGGACTCTCAGACCTGCTCTTAGCCAGGGAATCTGGGACCGCACTGCTCCTGGGTTCTGGAGGGTTGGTCGCGGGCGCGGGGCGGGGGGGGGGGACCGCGGGAATCAGCCTATCCAACCCCTCCCTCCCAGAAGCAGCTAGGTGGGAAGGGCCAGGAGCCCAGTTTAGCACCTCCTTCAGAAATGCAGCACTTGGGGTGGGGGGGCACAACCCAGACCGTCCTCCGAGCTCCCTCCCGCGCATCCCCAAGGGCGCTCCTCTGCTGCCCCTATCTCACTTGGGGTCCCATCGGCCCACCTTTGTCTTCTCCTTGCCCCCTCCCCACGCCCCCTGGCTAGGAGAATCTCCCCTCTGCACCCCCACCCCCGCACCGCCTGACTCGGGGGGCGGGCGCACATCGGGCTGCGCACGGGTGGGGGCATCGCGCCAGCCTCGCGTAGCTGCTCTGACGCGGCCGCCGCCACCGTCGCCCTCCGCAGCCCAGCCCTTGCCCCGCGGCAGCTCCGCAGTGCTCTCGCCGCCGCCGCCGTCGCCCGGGCCAGTCCCGCGTGGGGACCCCGAGAGAGCTGCGAATTCCAGCCCAGAGAGTCATGAGCCTGAGCGCCCCGGGGCGCCGTGGGGACAGCCAGCGGAGATAGCGACCTCGCACTCCCCGCACCCTCAGTCCTTGCGGTCTTGACGCGCGATCGCTGCGTCCCCAGTCTCTTCTGTCCTTTCCTCGGGCCTCGCCGCCGCCATGGCCACCCTACTCCGCAGCAAGCTGACCAATGTGGCCACGTCCGTGTCCAACAAGTCCCAGGCCAAGGTGAGCGGCATGTTTGCCAGGATGGGTTTCCAGGCGGCCACGGATGAGGAGGCGGTGGGCTTCGCGCACTGCGACGACCTCGACTTTGAGCACCGTCAAGGCCTGCAGATGGACATCCTAAAAGCCGAGGGCGAGCCGGGTGGGGAGGAGGGCGCCGAGCCGCCCGTCGAGGGAGACATCCATTACCAGCGTGGCGGAGCTCCGCTGCCACCCTCAGGCTCCAAGGACCAGGCCATGGGGGCTGGTGGTGAGTTCGGAGGTCAAGACAAGCCCAAGATCACGGCGTGGGAGGCAGGCTGGAACGTGACCAACGCCATTCAGGTGAGCGCGGGACTCCCAGCTCTGCCTACCTTCATCCCCTCCCCAGTTCTGGAGCCCGCCTCTCTACCCTCTGCGTGAATCCCGTGGAGGTCTAGGTTTCGGCTTTGAAGGTCCCTCCAGTACTGAAGAATTTATCATTCACCCCACTCCCCGACCCTCCGTGTTGTGCGGGGAAATCTACGCCCCCAGGTGGTCCTGCCTTGATTCACTAGGTCTCCCTGGGTCCCAACTGCTGGACGGCGCGGGTGAGGTTCTGGTGGGAGACACAGGGTCACCAAGACCCTGGAAAAGCTGGGGGAAACGGGGGGGAGGGGCTAGGGAGGGGGAGCCCGGAGGGATGGGGGAAAAAGAAAATCAGGATAGGAAGGGTTTTGCCTTGGCCTCTGGAATGGGTTCACACCTGCATTTTGGGAGGAAGAGAGATGGTGAAATTGCTGAGTGGGGAGTCTCATCCCGACCCATACGCATAAAGCTTGCACACGTCTACGTACACAGGCCGGCTAATCTCGGAGCCTCCTTCCTCACGAATGAACGTCACATGATAATATCTCTTTTATAGATTCCAAGATTACCCCAGATACACTTGCATACACCCCCTAGACCCTCCCTCCAGCTGCACATAGCTTTACATAGCGAGCACCTAGGTACTAGCTTGACCATAACACGTGCACACGCAGGCACACAGGAACCGGTGGGGCTCCCTCAGTTACAGCCCTGTTGGAGACATACAGGCATACACACAAACACCTCTGGTCTCCATGCTAGCTAGGTGCGCACAAACTAATCCCCCTCGATCGAAATCCCGGCTGCACCGAAGAGGCTCTGGGCTCCTCCACGTGACTCTGGCAAGACCTTCCAGAGCATAGAATGGACCAGAGTTTTAAGCCCTCCAGCCCTTCCACATACTCCCAACCCTCGCCCCAGCCCCATTCCCACCAGTAAGCACTGGACCCCTCTACTGGGAGGGTTGAAGTCCTCACAACGACTCCGGGAGCTGGCTGGGGCTGGCAAGTCACAGCTTCAGGACTGGAGGAGGCCTCTGCTCTGGGAGCCCCTGGGCCCTGTAGGTTGGTCCTGCTGCGTCTCCAGAGAGCAGGATCGTTAAGGCTCAGAATGTGGGTTTGCTGGAAGAGGAAAGCCACAGCCAGGTTGCTCTGAATCACCCACTCAGCAGGATTCCTAAGTGCCTGCGTTTGAAGCTCCCTCCCAGCTTCCCACCTCCCGTGCCCAGGCTAGACAGCCTTGACCAGCTAGGGGAAAGACAGGGCTGGGTACCCGTGTCCACCTTCGCTGCCACTTGGCACCTTTCCCCAGACGTTTCTCAAGGCCCGGTTCGTTCCATGATGTTGGAGACAGGCTAGGGCAATAGGGTAGAGGGGCTTAGGTCTCGGAGACCCTGGATTTCGTTAGCACGTATAATAAAAGCTTGTCATGTCCACCCCACAGCTTTGGGTTCTACACCCCAGCTGGTCTTAGCTTTCCCACAGCATTGACGTTCTCAGGATAGAAAAGGTCCCAAAGTCTCTATTGTTCCCACTTCCGAGGGATCCTTGCACTCCAGCCCTGTTCTAACTCAGCTTCTGCCCTTCGCCTCCCCCAAAGCAGTCACGCTCCTTCCTTTCTGGCTTCCCCGTGGTTCCCTCCCACTTTTAATTCCTGGTCCTTTGCCTCCGTCTCGTTTTCTTCTCTGGTTTCCGATGCCCACTCTTCCCATTGGCTCAGTCTAGGTGCCTCACCCTTAAAAATAAATAGATAGCTAGATAGCTAGAATAGATAGCGATATAGACAGATAGATAGATAGAGAGATAGATAGATAGATAGATAGATAGATAGATAGATAGATAGATAGATAGATAGATACTTTAGCGCCTTCCAGCTCTTCCGTTCTTCCAGGTTTCCACTTCTTGTATGGCCATGAGCCCTCCCCAAGAATACCCATATTGCCTCTACCCCTTTCCTTCTCCTTTCTATCTTCAGACACCTCCTTCTCCATCTTGGGCTCAACACCAGGCCTTGGCATGATTGCCCCATTTCGCGTCAGTTCCAGCCTCCTACCCAGAGTCTTTGCATCTGGGTGATTTCGGCGGAATTCCTTCTCTCGTTCGCGCCCCCTAGCGATAGCTTTAGGGCGCAACTCCCCCACCCCCATCACCCACCCTCTTCCATGGCCGTGTCCGCTCAGCGCCTCCTTCTGGTTGCCTCTTCGCACCACAGGGCATGTTCGTGCTGGGCCTGCCTTACGCCATCCTGCACGGCGGCTACCTGGGGTTGTTCCTTATCATCTTCGCCGCGGTGGTGTGCTGCTACACGGGCAAGATCCTGATCGCGTGCCTGTACGAGGAGAATGAGGACGGCGAGGTGGTGCGCGTGCGGGACTCGTACGTGGCCATCGCCAATGCGTGCTGCGCGCCGCGCTTCCCCACGCTGGGCGGCCGCGTGGTCAACGTGGCGCAGATTATCGAGCTGGTGATGACCTGCATCCTGTATGTGGTGGTGAGTGGCAACCTCATGTACAACAGCTTCCCGGGGTTGCCCGTGTCGCAGAAGTCCTGGTCCATCATCGCCACAGCGGTGCTGTTGCCCTGCGCCTTCCTGAAGAACCTCAAAGCCGTGTCCAAGTTCAGCTTGCTGTGCACCTTGGCTCACTTCGTCATCAATATCCTGGTCATCGCTTACTGCCTGTCCAGGGCGCGCGACTGGGCCTGGGAGAAGGTCAAGTTCTACATCGACGTCAAGAAGTTCCCCATCTCCATCGGCATCATCGTGTTCAGCTACACGTCGCAGATCTTCCTGCCCTCGCTCGAGGGTAACATGCAGCAACCCAGCGAGTTCCACTGCATGATGAATTGGACACACATCGCCGCCTGCGTCCTCAAGGGTCTCTTCGCTCTGGTCGCCTACCTCACCTGGGCCGACGAGACCAAAGAGGTCATCACGGATAACCTTCCCGGCTCCATCCGCGCGGTGGTCAATATCTTCCTGGTGGCCAAGGCTCTGTTGTCCTATCCGCTGCCCTTCTTCGCCGCTGTCGAGGTGTTGGAGAAGTCGTTGTTCCAGGAAGGTAGCCGAGCCTTCTTCCCGGCCTGCTACGGAGGCGACGGCAGGCTCAAGTCGTGGGGCCTGACGCTGCGCTGCGCGCTCGTGGTCTTCACGCTGCTCATGGCCATCTACGTGCCGCACTTCGCGCTGCTCATGGGCCTCACGGGCAGCCTCACGGGCGCCGGCCTCTGCTTCCTGCTGCCCAGCCTCTTCCACCTGCGCCTGCTCTGGCGCAAGCTCCTGTGGCACCAGGTCTTCTTCGATGTCGCCATCTTCGTCATCGGTGGCATCTGCAGCGTGTCCGGCTTCGTGCACTCCCTTGAGGGGCTCATCGAGGCTTACCGAACCAACGCGGAGGACTAGAGCGAGAGGGGGGCCAGCTCGGGCCGCACTCCCGCGCTCCCCCTCTCCCATCCCTATCAGAATCCCCACCCCCCACACACACACCGTGCCGCCGCGCTTTTTAAACATCTCTGGTCCCTAGATTTCGGATTATTCGGGGATGGGGAGGCGGGAGGGGATAGGGATCCAAGATCCACCGCGTCTGCGTTTCTGTGGTCCTTTCTTTTCCATTACACTCTGGTTTGGGGAGGTGGGGAGGCGGGGCGCAATAGTGTGCACTATTTTCTGACCTTCTGGAGGGGACCCCTCCCTACCACATTTTGGCTCTAGTCACCGGGTGGGGGTGGGGGTGGAAAGGAAGAGAAAAGGACGCAGCTCGCAGGCGTGGAAATTTGACCTTGGGTGATGGTGGGGGGGACATTTCACAGCCATCCAGTGCTTGGAACCTGCAACGTCCAGCCATTTCCAGCAAGAGCGCTTCCCATTCCCGAGACATTTCAACCAAGCAGCCTGAAGGGCTGATCGGATAATCCATTTCAGGCGAGTGATTTCCTTCGGCGAAGCCGGGGAGAAGCCGCGGCGGTGGGGCCGGTTTGCCTGCCGGTTTTCAGGAATCCAAACTCATCTTGTGAAGTGTATCAGGTTGTGGAACTGTTCTGTGCGTGTGGTGTGCTCGTGGTGAATAAGATGAAATGTATATCAGAAAAAAAATCTATCTCTAATTTAGAGTGCGGTGCATAATTATATCCGCAAATAAAGAAGACACAAAGGCGTTTCTGGACTCCTCTTCGCTGCAGCCGGGCGAGCTGGCGGTGGCCTTACGGTGTCGGGTGAGTGACAGGTGGGGGAGGCGGGGACCCAACCCTGTCCTAGTGAAACCGGACTGAGGGCGGGAGAAACTTTGGTTAAAAGGTCCCAGAAACAGTAGGAGGTTGGTTCTCACCTGGGTGCTAGCCCTAGCGGCCCCCCTCCCGCTGGGATGCGGAGGATCTGAGAATATGGCAGGCTCTCTCAGCCTCCAGTACTAATCTGGGTAGAGGGCTGATGTGAATAAAACCTCTACTAGGTTATTCAACAAATGTCTATGGATAGGCAGCATTAGAGCTGTGGCTATGTTGGGTGGCACAAGACTTAAACTCAGACATGCCCTCTAGGAATATTCAGGGATGGAGGAGGGGCAGGAAGTAAACTCAGCGGGTTTTGAAAAGAGCCAGCGACTTATGCGCTGGAGAGATGGCTCAGTGATTAAAGACTTTGCTTACAAAGTCTGCTGGCCTGGGTTGTATTCCCCAGTACCCTTATAAAACCAGATGTACAATTTTGCAAATGCATCTGGAGTTTGTCCCTCCCCCTCACCCCCTCTTTCTCACACACCTAATTAAAAATAAAGCGAGATAAGTGGTTTGTGCCAGGTCCCTGGAACCAGGAGGCTAGCTTGTAGAGGCCCCTCCACCCAGGCAGCATCCTTGACTACAGCCCCTGAAAAGGGATGACCAAATCCAGTTATCCACGGGTGTATATGTTTTTCTTTACCTTCTTCTGAGAATGTACTTGTCTGGATGTGCCTCCTCCTTCTCCCTCCCCTCCCCCTCTTTCCCTTTCTGTCATTGTCTCTGTTTCTGTCTGTCTCTAACTCTGTTTCTCTTTCTCTCTCTCTCTCTCTCTCTCTCTCTCTCTCTCTCTCTCTCTCTCTCTCTCTCTCTCTCTCCAGAGTTTTGGGAAGGTTTGTGATAGACTTCCCAGACAGGTTCTGGGAGCACATAGAGACACGAGTCTTATAGAACAATTTCCCCAGAAGTGATGAGTGACTGAGGAAGAATCCAAAGAATGTCTAAGTGTGCATTTCCCTCTGAGACAGGAGGGAAGGAGGGAGGGTGAT
>PVHP010013274.1:0-41198 GCA_004024765.1 Zapus hudsonius | reverse complement strand
TGCAGGAAGGAAATTCCAGAGACTCAGGAAGCCATTAAGTCTGGGGAACGGTTGTAAGAGCCCACCCTAAGGCTATATAAAGGAGAAGAAATTCTCTTTGGTCCCCCCTGCCTGTTCCCTGTTGTGTGTGTGTGTGTGTGTGTGTGTGTGTGTGTGTGTGTGTGTGTGTGTGTGTGGTGTAGGTGATGGGTTTTTCTCTCTGCTCAGACGTGTGAAAGAGGGCCAGCCTCTTTCACTGTTATGGAACTTCCCCTCAATCTGTAGTTTCAATAAATACTTTCCTCCCCCAAAACTGTGCCTGGTTTGAAGATTCATCCAAGTGGTGTGTGGCTGACTGCGACATAACCCAATTCCCTTCTACTTTCCAAACCCTGTTGATCAGCATGAACGTTCACTTTCAGAACTCTGCTGTGCACTTTACCTCCTTGTCAAGTTCCATCTTCCTCAGGGCCTGGATAGCAGCTTTCTGAATCAGCAGTGATGGCTTTGAACTTTTGATACAATTCAGGACTGAAGACTTGAGTGCTGGCGTCACTTTCTCCATAGTTCTGCCCATATTTCCAATGACCTGCATTGCAGAAGTGAAGTGACAACTCATCACAGTGTGGCAGGGTAAGGAGTGCCTACGAAAGTGTTTCTGAAATGATGTACATTATACAAAAGGCTGAAAGTACCCTTAGAATCAAGTAGATGTGATCTTCCTCCCCGGTGCATTCATTGCTAATCTGTTCCAACAGGTAGCCAGCAATGTCCTGCAGGTCTGGGGTCACCATATAGTTCTTCTCATAATAGCTACGGAATAGACAAAAGAATATTAGTAATCAGCAAACACAGTTTGGCATCTCTTAAAAATCTGAACTTATCCTGGCTGATTCCTATTTCAGGTTTTCACTCTCAAAAGGAGCAATAGGAAAAGGAGGTGGGGAAAGGGTACTATGTGAAGGCAGAGATATGGGGTTTGCTTGGCTTGCAGGAGGAGCCAGGCAGGATGGACACTTACTTGTTGACCACATGGCTCAGTGCATATAGGGTGGCCCTGCTTCGCTGCTCCTTGGCCGTGTTAAAGATCTCACGCAGCCTCTGCGCTGAGGGACTTGGGATCAGGGCCACCAGGTAGGTGACAACATCAATCAGAAGAGGGTGAGCTTTCTCACTTTTCAGCCACTGGAGGATGTGAGTGTAACACTGGGGCTGTCCACACTGAACCAAGGCTTGCAAGGTGATGGGGCTGAGAAGAGAAGTACAGAGAGTTAAAAAGAGCTCGTTCAAGGCAGCCCATGGTGTGTCCCCTGCCAGTACAGTGGCTGCCTTATTCACTATTGAGCTTTCAAACTACAACTACAAGCCCATGATGCCTTTCCTAGGGATGTTTCCATTGGAGATGCACCATCCAGAGAAACCTGAAGAAGGACCCCCGATGTGAAGCCAGAACAGGAATGAACTATCCCTGGACTTTGGTCAGGATGCAGAACATGCCTGGTCAACACTAGCATGGTCCATTCCTGACCCCAGTCCCTTCTGTGACCTTCACAGAACTTACAGCCAGCGCCTGGAGTATGGAGAAGCTATATTGTTTGCCTGAGTTCTCTCTCCATTATCCCTTAGCCTCATGGAGGCTCAAACTTCTTTTTCGCTCAAAAATTTCAGGGTACTCAAAATAGAATTGGAAATTAGAAGATGACCATCAAATATGGGAACGACTCCCATATGTTATAACAACACAAAAGTACATGCTGGTCTTGAATGCAATGTGTGTCTTACCTATGGAACCTAAGCATCTTAGCTGATATTTCTCCATCTAGCTGACATTAAATGATTGATTGATTAATGAGGTGACATACAAAGTTCAAAAACACTTCAGCTTCCAGAATTCATTTGTGAATACAAGGTGTGCCCAGTAAAGACCTACCTGGATACCTGGATCAGCTGTGGCAAGAGAGATGTAACTGCTTCATCACTGAGGCCTCTCAGCTCAGTGACCAGTTTATTGAAGAGATTTGCTCTCTGGGCATTCTGCTCAGAGATGGACAGTTTGCTCAGTTCTTGGAGGGTCTTCACAACAGCTTCGGCTTGCTTTGGAGGTGATGCTGACTTGGTGTTCTCAAAGGTCAGGCCCACCTTCTTGACACCTGGAAGATGAGACGCGTCAAAGGAATGGTAGTATTCCACCACTTAAGGAGAAGGGAATGAAGACCCAGAGGTGAGTCTTAGGTTGAGAATTCTTACCCAAGGCCTGTCTAGGATTACGAGGTGCACCTAGATTTGGCTCTAGGCTTGGGCCAGTCTGGTATCAGATTACCTTATGCTTCACTGAATGGTGCCACCATGACACCAGCTGAGGCTAGACTCAATGGTCCTCGTCCATCGGTTCTTCCAATTAAATCTATTAGCATTTAATGGGGAGACCCTCTTGCAATCCCACCAGCCTTTTCCATGAAGAGGGTTCAGAGCTAACTCAGACAGTGGGCACTCTTGGCTTTGATTAGACCTCGGTGTTCATTTTTCACCACTTCTTAGATTCTGTGACCTAGACAACATCACGCAGCTTCACTGCGTGTCATTCATTTCTCTCCCTGAAGAGGGCATATACCTCCACCACGTGACCTTACAACAAAGCAAACTGAAGGCAGAGTTTTGACAGACTTAAACCCAACATAATGCAGGGCTTGGGTTGGATCAGATTTCCCTAAAGTTCCTTTTAGCTCTAAAGATCAATTTCTTGGATTACTGTCTGGCCCAACCCTGAAGGTCCTTTCCCACTTGTTCTGCCTCATCCAGCATGGCTCCAAGCTTTAGCACAGTTACATGAGGTCACCCACCTAGGGTCCCAGACAGCTCTGGACTGGTCTCCTTTCCTTTGTACCACTGTCCTTAAGTGCTTTCTCATTAGCTATAATAGCTCCCAGTAGCCAGCATAGGAGTCCACTTTACTCATTAGTCACAAGCCCAGTCAAGAGCTAAGCCACAATTGGCACCTCTTGGGCAGACTTCCTGGCATGTATGTGGACATTAAAGTCTTACCTTCACCAAAGAAGCGGCTGTTGATCTTTGGTGTGTCTTCAAGTTTCAGTGTCTGTGTAACCTGTGTCATCATGCCATACTTGTTCCTGGGCACAGAGGAGGCACACTGAGTCATGCATGACCGGCTCCCAAGAGGGTACTATCTCTTTATGGTGAAATGTCCTCATCTCTGCTTCGCACCTTTCAAGTCATGGTGGAATCCAGCTGTCTTTCCCCACTAATAGCTAGTGGCCACCTCCTCCTGTTCATATCCTTTATCCTTCCACTAGAAAGGCACATGCATCTTACACTGTGCACTAGACAGTTGGAACTAACATTGTGCCTTAAAATTCTCGTGTAACTCCCATAGCACACTACAAAGGACATGTCTGTTATCTAGAAGCTAATATCTAATATTAAGAGCTAATATTAATAATAATAATATCTAATATTAGTTGGCTGCCAGCTTTCAAAATGAATTGGGATGTACAAATCTCCATCCAAAATTCAAAGTCCTTTTATGAAGCTCTCCCTTTTATTTACATGTGCGTGTGTGCATTCATATGTGTGCGGACACAGGTATATGTATGTTTGTGCACATGTGTGTGCAGGCCAGAGGTCACCATGGAGTGTCTGCTTCTACGACTCTTCATCTTATTCTGTAACACAGGCTTTCTCACTGAGACCTAGATGGACGAGCTGGCCAGTGAGCCCCGGGAATTTCCTGCCTCCACCTTCTCGGAGCTGGCTTTTATGTTACTGCTGGAGATCCAGACTCAGATCCTCATGCTTATAAGGCAGCACTATATCCACTGAGGTTGTCTGAGAGAAGCTGGAAGCCCCTGCTTGTGTACCTGCTTTTTTTGGATCCCTGTGCATCTTGGCCAGGTGGGGAGGGTGGCAAGATGAACAGGGCCAGCCAGAGGTGAGGAGGAAGAGTGGATGGAGCTGGCTTTTCCCATTTTTCATGGCAGACTCCAGAGAGCCATCACTTCCCGCTCACTCTAGGCAGCCAGCCCACATTCCCACCCAGAACCCTCTCTGGGCTGATCCTGAAGAGCCAGGCAGCAGGGGCTGGGCAGGTGGATGCTCTGGACCCTGCCTCCCACCTTTACCACTGCAGCCAGCTGGCCTCCAGTGCCCCCGGGGCCTGCGCAGCTCCTGCTCCTGCCTGTAGATGTGTGCTGGGAAAAGACCCCTCACCCTCTTCTCACCCTCCTCTGCACGCAGCACTTCCCCAAACCCCACCCGTCCTTTCCTTCTGTTTTGTCTCCCAGTCTGGTCAGGAACCTGTTTGCAAGTGAAGCAATATCTCTGTGCTTTGTATATCCAACTACTCCGGTAGTCTTTGCTTTTTGATATTGTAGAGAAACACAGATTCTTTATACACTTTGTAAGATTTACACTAACCCCAGCTGTTGATCTCTTATTCTCCCTGTAGTCCCTGCAATTGTTGCCCATGACTAAAATGTATAAGCCAATTTTCTGTACAGAATATATATATATATGCCTTTTGATGCCTTTTCAACCAGAGCATTCTGCAACGAATGAAGTCTTCCTTTGCAGGACATATAAGCCCTTACAGCTGAGTCTAAAATATATTTTGTCAGTCTTTTTTCACATGCCTGAAACCTTTCTGCCAAATTGTCTTAAAAAGGAAGGCAGGGATGAGATCTGCCACCTCTACACACAAGAGGTGCTCAGCTCCCATCAACCCATTAAATAGCCAACCAGGAGGGGGCTCAGTAGGCGACCTACTTATGCGAGAAAGGCAGGAACAGGTGCTGCTCCTGGCAGCTTGCTTCTGACACGTGCTTTCTTTTGGAGTCCAAGGTGTATTGGCAGGACTGGCTGCTGCTGATCAGAGTTGACAGAGGACGGACCTGTGGATGGGGTCAGAGGACAGCGTTCTGATCAGTCCAGTCTTCGGCCATAAGCAGTGACATTCTAGAAGTCAGCAGAGCAAGTGGCCAGGACCAGATGATAAACTTGGCAGAGGAAGGGAACTCCACACATGACATTACATAAAGGGACACAAGTCATCATCCTCTTACTCCACATTGCAAACCAGTGGAGATCCCATCGTGTACGGCAGAGAAGCCTGCATCCCGCAATACCTTCCCACACATACACCTGACGTCATCCATTCCTGCATCCAGTTTAGGCTTGTGCTCCAACTCCTCCATGAGAGGAAGGACGCCTTTCCTTCGTGGTCAGGCCTAGAACTACTTACTGTGCTGCTCTTTTATCACCTATGTATTGTTCCTTATTGGCTTGTGTGTCTACCTTGTGGCCGAAAACATCTGGGGTGCTTTGAACGTAAATGTCCCCCATAGTCTCACATGTTTGTGATGAAGCTTTCTACTTAGTCCTGCTGGTGGCACTGCTGGAGGAGGTGTGTCACTGGCCGTGAACCTTGAGTCTACTGTGTGTTCACAGTCAGCCCGTGCTTGCTGTTCTCTCTCTACCATTGTAAACTGGTTGCTTTTCTCTGCCACACTGAAGCTTTCCTTAAACACTATAAGCTTGAAATGAACCCTTTCCTCCCATGAGCTGCTTCTGGTTGGGTGTTTTGTCCCAGCAATCAGAAGCTAACTGAGACAGTATCTCTAGGTGAAAAAATCCAGGTCATTTGCTTCCTTTCTTCCCTCCTTTCTTCTCTTTCTCCCTTGCCAGTGCCACCAGAGCAGAGCACATGGCAGGTGCACAGGAAAGACACCAAGCCAGTGCGTTGGCTTGGTCTGACTGTGGCCCTCACAGTTATCAAACCTTCTCTTGTTAGCCTCAGAGATAATAATCTGGACCATTGGCAAGGAGGACAGGTATTGCTCAGGAAATTAAGTTTACTGAGGGCAACTTGTGATTCGTTTCCTGGGAGATGTTACATTGACCAGAAATACTCAGGTCTATGGGACCCCAGGTAGCAGTAGAGGTGGTTAATACTGAGAGGGTAGCCTGGATAGGAGCCCAAGGGTCTGGCTTTGGTCAAGCCCTACTTTGGGAGGAACAGAAAGCTAGCACACAACTAGTTATGTCACTTCATGGGCTAAGGGAGAGGAGACAACACAGGTCTTGAGACTTCCTCAGAGGCAGGGAAAGAAAAGTAGATAGTTACATCTTCTCAGAGATGGAAAAGCAGACGGTTTGATGTCTTGACAGAAGGACTGCAGGTAGGATCGAACTCTGGTCTGAGAGTCTGGATCCATGTCTAATCCTGGCACCACTAGTAATAGCTTGACAGGCCCTCCCACGTCTGGGATTTAGTCTCTTACTGTTGTCTATGTAAAGGACAAGCTGGGTAGAGTCTTCTCTGAGGTCCCCCCTATTTGGAACATTCCAGAATTTTCTGAAGGAGGCTGATTCTCTGGGTGCATGGCCACATGGCATGAGACTCACCAGGCCTTTGATGAGGGCAAGGGGGCTGACATCAGTGCTAAGGGGCTGGAAGCCATCGCACTCCTGCAGGTCTCTCTCCGTGGATATTTCGGTGGCCACATTTCCCTTCCTTGTCTGCACGGTAAGGTGAGTGGAGCAGTTTCCATAGACAGTATCCTGTAGGAGCAGAAAATACACTGAGGTAATTCAGGGTGGGAAGACATCTTCTGGGTGGGCATGCAAGAGAAGCGGCATGGGAGAGAGGAAGGAGGAATATGACGTAGAAGGGGTTCTCTCTGCCCCTAGGCAGAGGGTGGAATTCCTGTTTCTGGACAGTTAGCCCTGGGGGATCAAACCAGCATGAAATGGTTGTGAGGATAGGCCCAGGCAGGACAGACATATCTTTGTATTCTCCAAGCACAGAGCGCTCAGGACATATCAAGGACTCACAAATGTCTGTGTGTCTGAGGGACATTTGAATTCTCTCTGTGGCTGAAATCTGAAATTCTTGAACTTGGCTGACAATGTATTTCAATCTGACTACACACAGGTTTTACTGTATTGTAATGTACAGAAACAGGAAAACAGAAATCAAACAACAGCAGGTAGGGTTAAGAAACTTCCCAAATAATTGCTTTAAAATTAGACCCAAACCATCAAGTAGTTAAGATGATCCATCAGAAACTCTGGAGACAAGAGGAACCATGGTCACTGGCATTTCACACCAATGCAGGGTTCCTTGTGTAACTACTGTGTAGCTAAGCTAGCAAGACGGACTTTACCCATTGTGTGTGTGTGTGTGTGTGTGTGTGTGTGTGTGTGTGTGTGTGTACACCTGTGAGCAGAGAGGCATGTAAAGGGCTGCTAACTACCATAAGCATTCTGAATCCTCACCAGAAACAACACTTGTTTGTCCTCTTCTGTCTCCAGGGGGACCAGCAGGGCAGAAATGATGCCCCTCTTGATGTTCAGGATGTGTGTAGGTTCGGCCTCCTCTGGGTAAAGGATGACTTGCTTCCCTTCAGGAATGGCCAGCTTGAGTTCATACCTGCCCCAGAGAGGAGGGTACAAGGTCTCAGAAAGGCTCCTATCTGTCATGAGCCTGCAGGGCAGTGGTGTGGCAGGCTCCTCCTCACACAGTTGTTCTTTGGACAGGATGTTTTTAGTGAACACATCAACACCCCCACCATACAACACAGATCTTCCAAAAGGCTGACAAGCAGAGGTCAGTTAGGCTTTCTTTTTATTTCTTTGCCCGTTTTCTTGGCTCATTCATCCTTCTCTGTCCTCCTCTCCCACCCATCCCCCATATTTACTCATAGAATGGACTCTTCTGTGTATTTCACTAATATTTCCATGTTAACATGATTCTATATAGATGTGTGTGGGTAAAAACAGACTTACATTTTGTTATTGTTTTATACAAATGACATTCTATTATGCATTTTTCTTCATCTTGTTTTTCTCATTTAATTAAACTCTATAAAATCTTAAATCATTTGGCATAGCTCTAATAAATTCTTTAACATAAGCTCTGTGACATTCCATTCTTTGATTACATGTAGTTTATTAAATATAGCCTAAATTGGTGGTATTTGCTTCCTTTCTAGACTGTTTTTGGGTTGCACAAATGACATAGAATCAATACCCTTACACATCTATGTTCATACATTATTGCTTTTATGTCCCTGGGCTAGAGTCTCAGAGATGGGAACTATTATGTCCAAAGTAAACAGATCTTGGCCTAAGGTGTTCATTTCTCACAGCAGTGCATGACAGTGTCCATTTCTTCTCTGGCTTTCCAACAACAGGTGGCAGAGCTGCTTTAAAGTTTTGTAATCTGAGAGGTATAAAGTGATCAAGATATTCTTGTAATATTTATTTGCATTTCCTGACCACTAGGGAATTTGTTGGACATTCACTTATTTTATATTGTCTCAGGCTACACCTGATGTCCAGGTCCACTTTGGTGTTAAGGATTTCCTGTCCACAATGGTTTGGGCTGCCAAGAAGACCAGGCATGTCTCACAGGGCTCTGCGCTTCTCACAACACTAGCTATGCCAATGCAGGCCTCAAAAGCCCTTGTGGTCAAGAGTGGGAATCCTTTGTGCCTGGAGAACATTAACTGCGACTCCTTTTGCCCCCACACGCCTTCTCTCACCACATCTGAGTCTCAGATAAGGTGAGGTGTTTTGATGGAAGAATCCATTCCTATTTCACTGAGGAAAGACTAGATTCTAACATTTAACATATTTAACGATAGGCAGGAATATAGTTTCTCCATATTATTAAATTAACAACTCCACGCCTGCCTGTGTTTACATCCATGTAGGCGCACCCCTTAATTGTAATTAAGTGCAAGGCAAGGATGGTGTTGAGAATATTCAATGACTTCTGCAGGCAGCTCAGGCACTGATGTCTGGGAAGACATGTTAGTTGTAGACAATAGTTTTGCTCTTCTACTGTGCCATGGCTGCACAGCAGTCAGGGCAGAATGACTGCTAAGGTCCTGAATGCCCTTTGTCCTGCTCTGAACAGACCTGCAGCCCATGTGTGGTGACAGTGGCAAGGGCTGTGTGACCCACACTGATTTAATTCTTTAAACAAAATTTCACTTGTTTAAACAAACCATCTCAGCTTTATTGTCTCAAAAGAGTTCAAAGCGACACAATCTTTCAGAAGCACAATTTACACAATAATCAAGAACAATTAACTAGGGGAGGGTAAATAATACCATCTTCTTTTGGATAGTTGTGAAGATTCCACAGTACTGAATACAAACGATAGTACTCAGGCATTCCTGATATGAACACACACTCCTACCTCAGCTCTCATGCATAACACCTACAGAGATGTCTAGAATTCAGGTATTGAAAAGCACAAGCTGACACCTTACCTGGACATGGCTGCTGCAAACTCCTCAGAGTTCTTGGTCTTCTTCATCAAGGCCTTGCCCTCAGGGTTGAAGCCATAGACCTCTTTTAGGGTACACTGGCTGGTCCTTAGGATGAAGCTGCAGACTTGGGGAACCTCCAGCTCCACCTGAGAACAGAGGGTTGCAAGGTTCTCCACCAGGAACAGGAGATGTCTTTGTGTCTTACTCTCTAAGCAGAAATGTTGGGCACATGGCAGTGGTCTGCTCCCCAATATCATATGTTCTAGAAGTACCACACGTGTCTCCATGTAATAACCCAAGCATTGTCCTGTTTATGGCCTTCTTAACATCTTGCATGAATAAGTTTTTAAGTTTACCTCTAGGTATGGGAAGGAGAATATCTTTTTATTGACTCAAAATTAACTCACTTTATTTCTAAAGAATTTCATGGGGACTTATGTGTGCTTTCTGTGCAAGCATAAACGCCTGAGGAGGCCCAGAGACTGCCAGACACCCAATGTACACAGCTGGGCATAGCCACACATGCCTGTAACTTTAACTCTGCCAGGGACCCAAGAATCATTGGAGTCCAGTGAGCTCTGGAATCAGTAAAGAGACTGTGGCTCACAACAAGAGCAGCCAGAGAGTGATGGAGTGTCATCTCCACACCCTTCCACATTATGCACATACCTGACTACCCCATACAATACACTTTTATCACATTGCACACACACACAGAAGCAAAAAACAATAGCTCTCCCAAATACCTCCCCCCAAGAATTTTGTGTGCTGGAGTAGATGAAATGCGTTCTGGAGAGATATTCAGAAAAAAAAAAGAAGGAAGCAGAGTAGGCACTCAATGATGCCAGCAGCAAACGGTTCCTTAAATACATTTGTATCTATTAGGACTTAGTGCAAGCCTTTGGGTCATATTGAAACTGGTCCCTGGTGGCCTTCTGGTCACAGAGCATTCTGCCATGATATAAATGCTTTATATTTGCACTCATGAGGCAGCAGGGTGCTATCATGGGTGGCTAATGGGCAACTAAAATATGGGTGAGATTAATAATTGAATTTTGGGAGCTGGAGAGATGGTTCAGTGGTTAAGGACACTTGCTTACAAAGCCCGACAGCCTGGGTTCAATTCCGCAGTATCCATATTAAGCCAGATGCAGAGAGTGCATGCATTTGGAGTTTATTTGCAGTGGCAGGAGGCCCTGGTGCACTCATATTCTCTCTCTCTCTTTCTCCCTCTCTCTCTCTTTCTTTAAATGGCCATATGTGGTTAGTGCCTACCACTATCAGCGCAGACCAGCTCTAGGGAGCCCAGCCCGACTCTCTCTTCCACCCAGTTCTCAATAGTAGCCCTATTAGAACAAATCAAATCTTTAACACTTTTTCATTTTTCCATTTGTTTTATAAACACATTGTTTGAGATCATATATACTGCATGTTCCAGAATGTTTCCTGAGGGGCCTGCCTTGCTTAGCTCCCTCACTGGCCCCATTTTCTCTCAGATCTACAGGTCTTTACTGCTGACAATCCAGACCAAATCCCCCAACTGGGAAGATAATGGAGGAATGCATTTGCCTGGAAAAACTTAGTGTGTCAGACAACTTTTCATATGTTGTAGCCAACTGAGGAAGAGTCCCAGAAGGTTGAGGTTACAACAATAAGAGCATGCTTTGGAACCTTCTGGAAGGTCCAGTATGGGCATCTAGTGAACTGGGCTAGGGACCGGTCAGCTGAGAGCTCCTGGTTCCTCCATACCTTGCAGTTGATCTTGGTGGCACTTTTTGAATCAGCAGTCCCGTGGACGCCACTGGAACTTTCTGCCTCATAATCATACACATACTTGCGGAGGTGCTTGAATCGAGCCACATCTTCTGAAGTGAGGAGAGACAAGTCAGCCCTAGAGCCGAAATAACTCTCCCAAGGAAAATTAGTTCTGGGCAGGGAGGGACAGTGGCGCAGGTTAGAAAAATGGTAATTGAACCCCTTATTTGTAATGGACTTTGCCTTATCCTTAATTTTCTTCTATAGATAGAATCCTTTATTATGCTTGGTTGAGGCGTATGTTGAAATTACTTGGGATTTCTTGACTATATAATGTGAGGTCCAGTCAACATTAAATGGGGGCTCCAAAATCCTGCACAGAAGAAATCCTTTGGAAAACGGAGAGCTGCTAGTTCTAGTATTTTCTACGCTTCAAAATGCTACCTGCTATCATCTTTGAATTGTATAGTACCTGGGGCAGAGTTAGCTAAGAGCCAGGGGCGCCTAGTTGACTTTAAGATGCTCCCAGGAAGAAATTGCTACAGCATCCTGCTGGGCTAGAGAGGAGCTTTGTGACCAATTTGAGAAAAATATCTGGGTCAGAAGCCCTGCTGTCGTGCTGACATGTGAACAGCAGGTGGCGGTGCTGCCCCATCCAAGGCCAGGCCCGCTTTGGCAGTGTCCCCAGAACACTAGGTACCGACTGCGACAGGTCCTCTGACCCTGGGTAAATACGAAAAGGTAAATAGCGAAGGGTGGAGGGGTCTGGAGTTCTGCACAAAGGTTAAAGTCAGCATTTCTTCATCCTCACACGCTCTGAATCAATGATTAGTCACTGATAAACAGGACAGAAATGCCTCTTCAAAGTGCCCACGACAGTCCCTTCCCCAATCCAACCCACCTCCCCAGCTCAAGAATTGGGACAGGGCAGAAGGGCAGCTAGATCTGGCTGGAATCCTCGGGAAAGGGCGACTGGGTGGGCACAGGCTTAGAAGCCTTGCTTCCCGGGGTCAGAGCAGTGCCCAGTCACTTGAGAACAGGGCACTCTAGGGTGAGGACCTTTTTGGACAGAGGGGCAGGTGAGGGCGAGAGTGGGGTGAGGGAGGGAGGTGCCTGTCCATGTCCTGTGGAGAAATGTCTTACTTGAACAGCTCAGGCTGACACTGTCCAGCACTTCGTCTTCTGCAATAAAGAGAAAAAAACAGACCACTTGGCTCTTTGCCACGTCCTTCCGATGGGTGCCAACTTCTGACTGAGGAGACCCTTTATAGATCCTTCACTATTTTAGGGTTCCATCTTCCTCCCCAACCTTGAGCCTGGTGGACACTTCCACTGGTGCATCACCCAATCCTGTGGCCGCCCCTCCAACGCACCCCCTCAAGCTACCCCAGCCACCCTCTGGCACCAGCTCCCTGGGTCTGATGCCCCCACCCCGGTGCCCACCCTGACTCACGAGCCCAGACGCTGGCATCCAGGAGCAGCAGCAGCAGCAGCAGCAGCGGTGGTTGCAGCCGGCCCATGGCTGAGCGGGGTGCTGGCGCCCTGCCTTCAGCCTGGCCGAGGCCTGCGCTGCTGCTGGCTCCGTGGGCTCCTCCGCGATGGCACCCGGGCGGGTGGTGGCCGGCCGCAGGCTCAGATGGGATTGCTTGGCCGCGCACAAGCTCTCCGTTTATAGGCGGTCCCGGCTTAGGAGAATTGCAAAAGGTCCAAAGGGCACTGCCCTGGCCTGTTTGCTTTTCCACAACATGCTGGTCTCTGAGCTGTGAGGAAGGGCCAGAAGGGGTCTCACCCCAGACCCAGCTACAGTCATTGGGGCTATTCCCTGGCCTGGCTTCTCCCCGGGGTGCCTTGGACAGTGGGTGGTGGGCATACTGCCCAAGAAACCTGCTCTGACCCAATGCCTTGGGGGGGGGGAACCAAAAACCAAAAAACCCAACCAACCACAGGGCCACCTCGCCCTCCTGCTTTGGGCTGTGGGCTTGAGAGAGCTTCCTTAACATCCTGGTGGGTGCATTTCCCTGCTATTTGGCATTTTGGTGGACTTTGGGTTGGCATGGACAGCTCAGTCCTGATCAGAGCCTCTGGCTGTGGGGAGGGAAGAGAGAGAAGGGCAACCTTTCAGTGTGTGGGTGTAGGCAGGTAGGGTTGAGGGCTGGCAGAGGAGAGAAGTGGATCTAAATAGCATGTTCCCCAGCAGAAGCCCCAAACCTCACAAGCCATTCCTTCCTTGAAGCCTTGCTCGTGTCCATTTCGTTAGCTTCCTTTCTTCCTCTCTGGTTCTAGAAACTCTCGCATTTTATAGACATCTTGGTAGACCTGGCTCACGCATAAAGAGCCCTGGTGGGTGGTACTCTGATAGGAGAGCCTGATGGGTATCTGCATCTGGTTGTGTCAGGAAGCCATTTCCAACTGGTGAGGGAAGAAAAGCTGTACAGACAGGAAACAAAGTGAGCAGTTGAGGCAGGGTGCAGATAGCACTGAGCCCCTAGAACTAGTGGGGTGCACAGAGGGAGGCTCAGGAGTGCACCAAAGAGGAGAGAGTCCTGGAAATTTGATTTCAAAAGTTAGCGTTTATTGTGTCAATGTGTCAGTTTTGTTTGATTTATGTTCTATCCAGATATAACAAGCTTCTAGTGAAATTGTTTAAATATTTCGATGGCATGATGGATGGTTCTAGAGGGTCAGTTATGAAATGTGAAATGTAAAGTCACCTGTGTTTTCAGACACAACACACCTGGTCCTGGCCCTCCTCCTCTTCTTTCTCCTCCTCCTCCTCCTCTTCTTCCTCCTTTTCCTCCTCATCTATATTGTCTATAATCGCAGACTCCAATGGGCACCTAAACACTTCAGGGACCAGTTGCCCATACTGTTAACAGAACACAGGCTGGAAATCAAGGCTGAGCAAAGGGAGGAGGAGTCAAACAGGTAACCGTGAGAGCAGTGTAAACATCCCTATCGGTCGATGTTTTCTTAAATTTCCAAGTATTTAAAATCACTGTTCTTTGTGAGGTAAACGGAGGTCCTATGAAAACAAGGTGACTTGTAACTGTCACTGTAGCGTCACACAGACTGATCTCAGCTTGTCACTATGGCTTATCAGCTCATGAATGCAAAGTCCTGTTGGTTGAACAATTACTCTGAGTAATCATAGCTCTGTCGGTATCCACCTGACTAGTGGAATTTCAGGGAAATTATGCTAAATGTCCCAGTTACAGACTCTACAAGGAAAACCATCCGTTCTGCCTATCTTCAGGTGGCCAGAGAGTTCTGGGCAAGTTCACAGAACTATGGGACATATTGAGGTCTCTGGCACCTAACATGCTAAGTGCAGTGCAGTTCACAGGCTGAAGAAGGTGCTCAGGTTATAATTCGTGAAATGCATGAATGAATCTGTGCCATTTAGTTATAGCCACTGCTTCCAAGATATTCACGCACAATGGCCACAATGCTAAAAAATGTTTTCAGTGTTTTCAGTGTGTTTTCAGTGACATAAAGTGAGGAAATACAATTTGATACAAATTATTCCCAGGCATGCTGTTAAAAAACTTGTTGCAAATAGGGACTGGTACTGACAGTGATTAATTAGCCCATCTCTCTTTTCTGCCTATGTCAGCATTATAATTGCACTTGATGCCTGGAGGCTAGAAAGTAAATTTCAAGAACTGTAGATGGAACCGTATCCAGTGAGGTCTGAACATGCGAATAACAAAGCCTTCACACACACACAGACACACACACACACACACACACAGGAAATGTCAAGATAAAACTCATGTATTTTGGTGAATGGTTGAAGTGGCAGGTGGTCAAGAGGACCACTGTCAGCCAAATGGAGACATTAGAGGTGAATGATTATTAATCTCCCACATGGAAGCAAAAAGTAGCTTTTGTGTTTGGTCATTCTGCTCTCCAAAGAGATAAGGTCAAAATGTTGACCAGCAGTTCTTCCCCGGGGAGAGCAGGCAGAAGTCAGCAGGATTCAGTGGGCAGAGAGCTCCTCTGTTTATGAATTACCATTCCCTTCCTTCAGAGCTCATCCTCCCCAGCCCCAACCCTGACTCCTGGATACTGCAAGGATTATGTGCTTGGGACCAGCACAGGTAGACTTCATAGCTTTTGGTCCCAAGCTCCCATCAGCCAGTTTCTCTACAGAAGGATCACAAAGGATCTTCATATACAGTTGCATTTATATTTTTCTCTCAGAACATTAATTTTTCACCTGTTCAAATATTACTTTACACCCAGAGCAATTAGCTTAGGAAACAAGGACTGGGTCTGAAGAGATTTCTCAGTGGTTAAGGTGCTTGCCTGCAAAGCCTAACAACCCCGGATTAACCTCTGGTACCCACATAAAGCCAGATGGACAGAGTGGTGCACGCATCTGAACTCCATTTGCAGTGTCTGGAGGCCCTGAACTTGTGTTCTTTCTCTTTCTCTCTCTCTCCCTCTTTCTCTCTCTCTTCCTCCCTCTTGTCTCTCTCTGCTTACAAATAAAATAAAAATGCTTTTAAAAAGCAAGGACCATAGTTCACTCTTTCCTCACACCTTGTGCCAGGTGAGGCAGAGCACAGCTAAGCACAATCTCTGTGCCGGGGGATGAGTACCTTTCCCGTAGTCCTTTACGGCTGCCCGTGGTTGTTGCTGCATGTGCTTTCACCTGGACTTAGAATGCATGGTGAACTTGAAGCTGAGGGGGAGAGGCAGGAACTATAATCCTGGATTTTGGAGATTGGTGTAGCCTCCACTCGTGGGATAAGAAGACAGGCCCAAATGATCTCTGAGGCCCATTCCAACTCTGAATACTGTGATTCCGTGGGAACTTTGGGAATTAAGAAATAAATACATAAATGACATTAGACTTAAACTTCATGGTAGTTAGGAGCTGAGGCTAAGGATTCAGAAATAAGCAGGGTGGATTTTCTGAGAGGCTGTCTGATTCTACAAAGACTGCCTTCATGCTGCCTAAGAAGTGCAGCTTAACTGATTTTCCAACAAGGATAAGGATTTTCCAAAAAGGTTCTCCCATGGGCACTGGGTCACATTGAAGTACTATTCTCAGGAAGTTCTCATTCAAGTCTACCTATAGGCTTTGTTCTTGCCTCGACCTAATCCATTCCTTGGATGGAAGTTGGTGATGTCATGTCTTCTTTTTAATGATTTTAAAATAGTTCATGTTCTTTCTCCATATTCTTTCTCATATGTGGGTCCCAGCTTTGAAATTCTAGATTAGTGGGTCTAAGCTGACAGACAGGTGTGTAGACCAGGAAGGCTCCCAAAGGGCCATGGAAGGGCTGGAGGTGATGCAGGGGAGAGTAGGGACATGAACAGAGAGGGTAATAGTTGGGGGGGGGAGGTTTAAGGATGGGTGAGGTTGAGAAGGATGTGGATAGTGGGAAGAGAAACCAAAGCTAAGGACATGTGAATAAGTCATATGGGAACCTGCTTGTTAAGCCAACCAAAAAGACAACTTTTTCAAAGTGTTTAATTGACGGTCCCCTACATGGGTGGGTAAAGGGGGCAGAAGGATGGGAGGTGGGGCTGTGGCATGCTGTCTTCTATGAACCACAATCTGCTATACTCATGAACTCATAGCAGATGTGGTTTCTTGCACATGGCTGAGTGTGTCGATATCTCATCATAGACGAGGGAGGGGCCCATGAGACCCCACACTTCCCAGAGTAAAGAATGGAGACCGATGATGGCTAGGAGAATGGGAGTCGTGTCTGTGTCTTTTAGTGGTGTAGCCACTGAACGGGTGAGGTGCCCATCTAAGAGATCTCTCACCCATGATCATGGACATGAATCTAATATAACTCAGTGGGTAAAAAAATAAAAAGTAAATAAGGCATGGCAGTAGGACCAGGATTGATTGGGAAGAAGAAGGGGTTTAGTGGGAGAGGAGGGGAGAAGACGGAGGGTAATTATGGGCAGGAGGATCAAAATGCAGTGTATGTATGTATGCCAATGTCAAAAATGTTGATGGTCTCATAAGAAGACTAAGGCCCAGAATGCACAGTGCCCAGAAGGATAAGGCCAGTGCTCAGGTCGATGGCTGGAGGGGTAAAGAAGCCTGCTCCACATTGAGTCTCTTCAAGGATTCAGGGGCCCCATTGGAAGCTCGAAGGTGAGAAGGGTATGATCACTCATGCCCAGTGTCAGCAGAGAGCCCAGTGTGGGCGTGGCACAGCTGTTTCCTAGAGGTCCACTGTAGTCTCCTGGATCCTGTAGGGTGAGGCTGAGCTTAGTCTTGAGTGCTGGGCAAGATTTGGGTTACTGGAGTGTGCATGTGGCACTCCTGGAAGCATTGGCAATCATTTGGGATTGTGTTTTATGGGTCTGACCTTCAGGGACATGGCACCCAACATGGAGAAATCAGGAGAAGTAAGATCCGGGATTGGGAGAGAACACAGATTGCTGGACCTGGGCCAGGGCCAAGGCCAGGGCCAGAGCTGTCAGGCTAATTAAAACCTTTGCTTTAGCTGGTGTTACTATAACGGCTCACAGTCTACTCTACTTGGCACTGAATGTGATACAGATGGCGTTAACACTGCAGACTGTACAGAAGGCCACGAGGCTTGTGCTGGGTTCTCCTTGTCAAGAGCTGTGAAGGGAAAGTGGGAACAGGAATTCACAGACTCCCAGACACGGAGACACTGGTAGACATCCACTCAGGACCAATAGTCTCATTTTAGAAATAAAGAAACTGAAATCTAGACAGCCTAAAGTTTTTTAAAATGTTTTTCTAAAAATATTTTTTCATGGGACCTTGTAGTTTGTAATGTAGAATATTGATTCTACTGTAATTGCAATAAATCTATATTGACTTTATAAAGTTGCTTAGAGATTGCTTTAGAAACAAATTTTTAATTAATATTAGTATAGTCGCTTATAATTTACTGCTTATTAAAAGTAAAAACATACCATTGATTTATGTGGGTTTGTGCTTAGAATAAACACTGCAAGGTAGCTCATCATATAGAAACATAAAGGTTCAGGGTTTAAAATATTTTATTTATTCATTTTCAAGCAGAGAGATAGAGAGAGAGAGAGAGAGAGAGAGAGAGAGAGAGAGAGAGAGAGAGAGAGAGAGAGAGCGTCAGGACCACCACCGTGTGGGTCTGGCATATGTGGGTCCTGGGGAATTGGCACTGGAGGCAAGTGCCTTAACCGCTGAGCCATCTGTCCAGCCCAAGGTTCAGGGTTTTAAAGCGTCATAGGTCATTGAACCCAAGGCTTCCTTTGTATGCATGCTGCATCAACCTGGAATTACCTGGGCCTTATTGCTGGCTGCCTAACCTGATGGAATTTGATGTCTTTAAGCAATGCTTTTGTCAGCATAGCAATTAACAGTATCTAAGGGAAACTTCCCTAGCCTGTCCATGCACATACAGTCCTATGGAGCCTAGCCCTCCTCTTCCTTTCTCATACACACACACACACACACACACACACACACACACACACACACACACACACACACACCCCTATCAATGCCTTGCTCATTTATCTCAAGATCTGCTATTTCTGTCTTCCTTCTGGGGCACAGGCTACCCATCACAAGCACAGTTGGTAACTGGCTGTATTGAGCTGGCATTTTCTTGGACACTGCTTACTATATTCTGAGGTCAAAAGCAAATCTTTTCACTTAAATGGCGAGTGAAAACTCACTTTTATGCATTTTTAGCAGTGGATGAAGACTTTTCATAGCTTTGCCAATATTTGGTATCTTTTTGTTATAGCTTTTTTGTGGGTGTGAATTGGTATCTATCTCATTGTTTTGATTTGCATATCTGTGATGTCTAATTATGTTAGGTATTTTTTAGTGGTTTTATATTTGCCAATTGTATATCATCTCTTGAGAAATGTCTATTCTGATCCCCAAGCATTTTTGAGGCAGGGTCTCCTATGTAATCCAGATGCCCTCCAACTTGTGGTTCTCCTGCCTCAGCCTTTGGCTTTTGAATTTTTAAATTTTGATTGTTTTGGCTTTTGGCTATTAACTCGTACTATCTTCTCTATATGACTCCATTATCAGATACTGTATTTACAAATAATTTCTCTAATTCTCAGTTGTCTTTTCATTGTATTTGAAGAACACAAGCTATAAATTTTCTTGGTCACTTTATTTTTTCTCCTGTGTCCTTATCATTTTAGTGTATTATTAAGAAACCATTACCTAAAGCATAGTCTAGAAAATTTGATCCTGTGTTTTTGTTTTTTTTTCTAGAAGAAGCTTGAAGAAACAGGTCGACGACAATCCATTTTTTTTGCTTAATTTTGGTGTAGTGGGATTCCTTCTAAACCTTGCCATTAGAAATTTCTCTGTTCTGTGAGCTCCTTGCTCACAGGGTGTGACCTGGTCCCCACAAGGATATCAGTCATGCTGAGTAGAGGGACAGTATCACTCCTTATCAAGCCCAGCTCCTCCCTGGTACTTTCCAAAGTGGTGGCCAGTCAGCTGGGGCTGGCAAAATCCCTGAGACCTACCTTTTTAGAAGGGGGTGAGGGGAAGAAGTCCTTGGGATCTAAAGCTAAAATCTTCTTTTGCAGTCTAAAATGTCCTGAGAACCACTTTCTCTCTTTTATTTAGACAGTATGTGGTTCAAGAAATAAGATACTCAAAGCAGCTCTACATGTTTTATGGGAATCATTGCAAATAGTAACAAACAAATAAAACAAATAAAGTGACATTCAGCACCTCAGAATAATCACGTCTTGGTGTGAAAGGGAAGAATCTGAGCTGGGAGTAGGGATGGGGAATGAGTATGGGAAACACTGAAACCAGCAAAATGAGATGCCGCTTCACAAAGGAATGTGGGGATGCAGCAGATGCTGAGAGGTTTGGAGTTCACAGCTCATCTCTGCTCCTGAGCAGCAACAAAAAGCAGTCCTGGTATTATACAAATTTTTAAAACTTAGTGTTTACCAAATTACCCAAAAGGATTCGTTGTGCAAACTCGCATAAATAATCTAATTTATTTAGTCTTATTGATTTGTTTTACCTGTCACACAAAAGAATGAATTTCATCATAGCATTTGCATTTGTATGTATTATTGTACCTTGCTCTTTTACCTCCCCCCACACTCCTGTCTCTTCCCCCAAAATACTTCTCCATCTTTTTTCTCGTCATACATATTAACACATAGCATGTATGCACACATGCAAATTTAAATCTAGATATTGCATATGAGAGGAAATGTATAATATTTTGTTTTTTCCCTCATTACCCTCTTGCATTCTCCTCCCTTTCGACTTCTTTCCTCATAATCCCTCTTCTATTTTCACGTCATGTACATGCATATATACTTAAATAGACATTCTGAATCTGCAGAAAATGTGGATTATTTGTCTTTCAGAGTCTGACTTATTTTGCTTAACATAACCACCAGTTCAATTTTCCTGAAAATGGCATTATTTTATGCTTGCTTACAATTGAATAAAATTGCACTGTGCACATATACATACATACATAGGTATATATATGTCATCTTTTCTTTATCCATTCATCTGGTAATAGACAAAAATGATCTCATTTAGTATTCAAAAGGAAAATCTTGTCATCTATCTACACATATATGTGCTGCACATGTGTTTGCATGTTCATAGGTGTGTTGACACATGTGTGTGGAGGTGCATGAACTTATTTGTGCACATACGTTTGGGGCCCAGAGGACAAACTGGAGTGGAATCCTTAAAAACCCCATCCACCTCTTTCTTAAGACAGGCTAATAGGGTAGACTGGCTGGACAGTGAGCTCCATGGATCTGCTGGCCCCTGCCTCCCTGGGGCTTGTATCACAGGCATATGCAGACACAATTTTGTTTGCATAGGTACTGGAGATGAACTCAGGTCCTCAAGCTAGTGAGGCTACACTTGCCAGCTGAGCTACCTCCTAGCCCAAGATATTTCAAGCAGCATTCTTACAAATGAAAAAGGAAAAGCTAAGCGTTCAGTATGAAACCCAATTCTTCAGTCTACAGATACCTAGAAGGAGCAATTATGAATATATATGAATATCAAATGTGTAACACAGGGCTGCATCTCAGTTGGTGGCAAACACATACAAGTCTATCTAGGGAAATTATTAATGGGAGCCGAAATTGTGTAATTCTATATTGTTTGTAAAGGGCTTTGCCGTCTGTTATTTCTTTTAATCCTAGTAACTCTGAGTTGTATGTTACACAGCATAGGTAAGGAAGTTAAATGACATTTCAGGATCCCCTGGGATATAAACAGATAAGCTTGAAGTCAAACTCAGGTGTTCTGACTTTATATGCTGTGAACTTCGTACTCTGTCATCATGAATCTCAGTGAGAGGATGAGGAGAGCCAAGACACTTTACTTTTCATTTTTTAAAAAATATTTTATTTATTTATTTGTAAGCAGGGAGATACAGACAGAAAGAGAGAGAGAGAGAGAAAAAGAGAGAGAATATGGGTGCATCAGATGCATGCGTCACTTTGTGCATCTAGCTTTCATGGTACTGGGGAATTGAACCTGGGTCCTTAGGTTCTGGAGACCACCTTCACCACTGAGCCATCACTCCAGCCCTATTTTTCATTTTTTTAAAAGAAAAACAGCAGGACATCTCAGCAGGCTCCTAGGGAGGACAATTAGGGAGGTAACACGAAAATTCCTTGGTGACCCACTGCTTTTGATAATGTTCAACATTCTGTTGAAATAGGCTTTAAGGACAAGTGTAAATTTGCTGGAACACCAGTGGTTGCTGTGTTTTGGGCACATTCTTAAAGTTAATGTCCTTTTTCATGCCTTCATGCATTTTTTCCCAAGTAGAAGAATCAGAAGCTGGTGTCAATGTCTCTGTGTTTCCCCATTGCTCTCTGATGCTTGTTTAGTATTGCTTGTTGCATAATTGATCCTGCCAGAAAATACCCCCAAGAAGGAGTACTGGATGAGGTGTGTGCCTTCTCATCTGGAATGGGTCTGACTTCTCAAGCGAAGCCTGTGGAGTGGCTTGCAGTACCTCTCTCACTGGCTAACTAGAGCTGAAGCTGGGGGCCAGTGGTGTTCGGGAATCTGGTCAAGTCCAATGTTAAATGGTAATGAGGCAATTAATTTAAATCCATCTATTCCTTGATGCTTACACCTCTTCTTTTTGGATGCTTTAGCTGTGAGTGCATCCAGACAGGTGCATCGTTCTCACTGTATCAATCACACCATGCCTGTGACCCCAGCCCTCAGGTGGCAGAGGCAGGAGAAATGCCGCAAGTTTAATGACAGCCTTGATGTACATAGTGAGTTTTATATAACCAGGACTTCACAGTGAGAACTTGTCTCAAAAAAGAAAAATAAAGCTGTCTTAAATCTCACCCACCATGACTAAGGGAACTGAGTGGAAGAGGGGGCAGAAAGATTGTAAGAGCCATGGTGGAGGAGAATATCCAGAGACATGGTCCCCCTCAGTAAGAACATACAAAGTGGTGTGGAACCAGGTTGACTCCTAGGCTATCCATAATCTCTTACCCCATGGACTGATCCAGTTTGCTCACAGAAGAGGATACCCAGCTGATTGGGGACAGGGAGGTGGGAAATTGGGGAACTGGAGATACATTATTTGCTCATTCAGTGTATGTAAATATGAATGATAAAGATATATTTTATATTAAAAAAAGAGTCATGGTGGAGGAGAATATCCAGAGACATCGCCCCCTCTTAGCAACAACACACAAGTGTAGGGGGGAAACTGGCTGCCTCTTGTGCTATCTACCCAATGGAACCATCCAGAATGCTCACTGAGGAGGATACCCAGTGGATTGGGCACAGGGAGGAAGGAATTGGGGATACCAATGTAACATTTACTAATATAATGTATCTAATTTTGGACAAAAATATCGATTTAAAAAATAATCAAGAAAATAAAAACATTGAGTGAAAATGTTATGTAACACAGTGCCATATGAATGAAAATTACGGAGGAGGAGGATATCCAACTGATCAGGGATGGGGAGGGGGGAATTGGGGAATTCGGGATAACAACTCATTATTTGCCCACTAAATAATGTAACTCATTATGGACAATAAATATATATTAAAAAAATAATACCACTATGTCTCCTTTTTAAAATTATTATATATATTATAACAAGTTATTTACTATTATCCCTTCACCCCAACTCCTGTTACCCTGGGGTCCCTCCTCAGTGGGTTTATGACATTCACTGTGGGGTCATGAAGGCCTCGAGTCAGTCCCTATGGGGTATTGGGGCGCTGTGCCTCAGGGTGTTCCCACCCACTCTAGGGCTCTTACAATCTTTCTGCCCCTCTTGTTCAAAGGCCAATGAACTATTTGTTTCCTTACTGGTTAGTGAAGCTAGAAGCTTCCTGCAAAGGTAGGAGACAGAGAAGTGGGAGATTTGGAAAGCTCCTACCCCTGCCAAGCCTTCCCTTAGTGACCATTCTCCCCCATTGTTAGGACAGACAAGCCATTGTCACTTTTGGTCCTGATATCCTCTCTGGGTGTTCTTCCAAGGAGGAGTGAAAGCATCTTGGCTGTTAATTCCCCTCCTCTCCCCTCTTCTCTTATTTCCAAGGCCCTCACTCTCCTGCCCTAGTCACCAGAATTCAGCTCTAAAGTCTGCCCTTTTTGAGAAGATGGTCTGCCTTCTTCCTTCTCCCTCACCTTTTCTTAGTCGTCTCCAGCATCTGATGCCTACTGTCTCCGAGTTGTTTTATGGGCCATGAGCTTGAGCTGCCATAATAACTGGGGGAGCTAAAACAATAGAAACTCATTTTCTTGTAAATGGATTCTGGAAATCTGAGATGAAAGGGTCACAGATGGTGGCTTCTCCCGGTGTCTCTGCAGGGTCTTCCCTCCGTGTTGTGTTCCCATTTTATCAAGTCACTAGTCCTGTTGGATTCTGTCTCACCCTCAGGACCTCCTTTAACTTAATTGCCTCTTCAAAATCTCAATCTCCAAAGTGGCTTGTTTGAGGTACTTTTCATTAAAGGACATTCAACCAGTCATGAGGGTGCCCTATTATGACCTGGTTTAACCTTAATGACTCCCCAAACGTCCATCTCTACAACATTACTTTGGATGGTAGGACTTCAATGTGTGAATGTCAAGGGCACCCAGCCATGCCCACAATAGCTTGAATGTGGACTTCCTAAACAGAAGTATGGCTCCTTACATTGGGCAATGACATAGACCTATATTTGAAGGAAGACCCAGAACTGTGTGTCTTCAGTGGTTTTGTAATTGCCTCACTGGGTGTGGCTTCCTTGTGATGGGTTTTAATCATAGTGACGTTTGTGTGGAGGTCACTGTTGGTGAATGCTGCTGAGGGCAACTCACTGGTCATCCTGACTTCTTCAATCTGGTGTGGTATTCATTCTATGGGAAAGACAAACCCACAAACAACTTCCCTGGGACGCCAAGACAGTGTGTTCACAGCAGTGAAATGACCCAGGAAGAAGAGCGATAACACTTGTTGACTTTGCCCTTTAGAGGCTATTTTTCTCCTAGCAGAGTAAATGTGTCTCCAGGGGATTAAAAAGCAGATACAGATAGGGAGAGAGAGAAAGAGAGAGAAAGAGAGAGAGAGAGAGAGAGAGAGAGAGAGAGAGAGAGAGAGAGAGAGAGAGAGAGAAAGAGAGAGAGAGAACCCAGTTCCTTCAAGTCAGCAATCCCTTTAGCTCAAGGGACAACACAGGCCCAATGATAAATGTGTATGAAAATGTCATAATGAACCTATTACTTTACATGTTGACTAAATAACTGAATAAAAAAAGAGACCACCCAGTCTCCTACTCTGGTTTAATCAGGAAGGGAAGATTAATGTTTTAATACTATGAATGGTTTAGCTGACAAACAAGAGAAATTAAGATGTCCTTATACAAGAAAAGAATTGACTCAAAAGCCTACAAATTAGAAAAGGCTCATCATTTATGCGTGATACCAGGCTTCTTCAAAGACGTGCTAGAAAAAATGATTTTGGCTCTTTATATCTGAGATTTTTTTATGGTGGCTGTGTGGACATCAGTGAGCTTATTTAAAAAAAGCATAGCAATAGAGTATTTGGTCAAAATCCTATCAAATTAAGACAAGAATACTTTATTACTTTCCTGAGCAATGTGATTGAAACAGAAGAGAATGATTCTGTTATGGTGAGTAAATCTGCTCTATGTGGTTTCAATTCTTTTAAATTTCTTGAGGGTCATTAGTGGCTTAAAATATGCTTTCTGCTGGTTAATCTTCCACAGACACTTGAAGGAAAATATGTATTCTGCTAAGTCAGTTGCAGTTTTTCAGAAATGCCATTTAAATCCTGCTGATTGGAGGTGTTGTTAGCCTCTTTATATTCTTGTTCATTTTCTCTCTTAGCTCTAGAGATTTCTGAGTATCGTTTTGAAGTTCTCAGTTGTAAACGAAGCTGAGTCTCGAAAACAACAGCAAACAAAACGAAACAAACAAATAAACAAAAAACCTTCTTAGTGTTAATCAACCACTGGGCCAATAAAATAAGCATGTATCAATCAATTTTAGTGTCCTTAGCTCTCGATTGAGTGGTAAAAGAAGGCAGAGATGTGTGTTTGCTTAAGAACATGAGCTGCTTATATTCTATCTGGAATACATGTGCATGGGTTCACATTTATGTGTTGAAGTAGTTATAACTTCCCCTTTTCAAGATTTTTACTGGTGCTTGATTAAATTATCTTATTACTCAGTCTTGGTCCCAGGTGGCTACCTAGAGCCATCAGAAGGAAGGGGCAACTTCCACGGGTTGCACAGGCTAGGGAATAACTTAGTCTCATAGACCACACTAACTTCATGGACCAAGAAATGCTATTTTTAGAGCTGCATACACATGCTTCCTTTGCTTCTGTTTCTCTTTAAAAATATTTATTTTAGGGTCTAGACTCAACCTATGTGTATATTCTCAATGTTTGTTTATTTATTGTCAAGGCTTTGGGGTGCCATGTCAAGGATTCTTTTTGAAAAAATTATTTTAAAAATATTTAATTTATTTTTATTTTTAAGCAGAGAGATACAGAGAGAGGGAAGGGGTTGGCCGGTTTCAGGGTCTCTAGCCATTGCAAATAAACTCCAGATGCATGGGCCTTTGTGTATCTGGCTTTACATGGGTACTAGGGAATTGAACCCCAGTCTTTAGGCTTTTCAGGCACGTGCACCTTAACTGCTGAGCCATCTCTCCAGCCTGATGCCCGAGGATTCTTGATTCCCTATAAACATAAAAGATCTAGTGAGGGATTTTATATACAGAAATAAATCCTGTAAAAAACAAGAACATTTATTTAAAGGATATAGTGAGAAAAGGCACACAGAATATAATGAAGTCAGAGGAATAAAAAGACACAGAAGGGAAGATGGATGCCCACCCTGTCTACCCTTCCTCTACTCAAGGTAGGACTGGCACTAATGGCTGATTTCTAGGTCTTTGATCCATGAACCCTAATCTGCTGGAAGTCCTTGAGTCTTGTGCCCAAAACACAACCTTTATGTTCAAGCTTCAATGTAGATAATGGTTCAAGTTCTGGCAGCTACAGTTAGCATGCCGTGGCTTGAACCTTTCCCTGGTACTTGTTAATCATGATCAAGTTATTTGACATTCGATGCCTTAATTTCCTTGCTCTAAAACTGGTGATACTAATATCTAGCCAATACTGGTGCAATCTTTGCATGGCTGTTCTAAAGGTAACCACCTGCTCTCTGATTGAATTTGCAGCCCATTCCATGGAGGGGAATTTATGCCTGGTACTGAAGAGACAGACTATGGTTGGCTAGGTCATAGACCACAGTGGGGAAGATACTATGGTTTTTTAGCTATGTGGATATGTTGTGGCATCAACTTGCCCTCTATTTATGCATATGCCCATAGATTAGTGCTGTTCCCACATTTGCTCACAGAAACTTCTTATTGCAGTTGGTAGTGATCACTGGGAAGAAGAAAACTAATCAAAATGCTGAAAAGAAGTGACAATTAAGTACCCAGCATTAAATGTGACGTCCCTCCAAAGCTCAGGACCACGACTGAAGAGGTGGTAGAAAGAATGTAAGAGTCAAAGGATGGGGAGGACTGCTTTGGAATGCTATCTTCTGGATACAAAATGATTATTGCATTTATGAACTCATAATGACTGCTGTTACTGGTACAAGACCTACAAAAGATTCGGCCCATCAACATTCTATCATGGATAATGGAGAAAGGAGAAATAAAAGTGAAAGAGGGACTAATTGAATAGTAGAAGGGGTTCAGTGGAATGGGAACAGGGGAGCTGAAACAAGCAAAGGGAATTATGGTCAAAATACATTATTGATGTACATGTATGAAAATTGTCATTAAAAAAAAGCCAGGCATGGTAATTTATGATTATAATCTCCCATCTTGCATCACACCTTGCATCTCACCTGTCTTTTGGTAGGGACGATCCTGGGCTAAATACGTTCCTAGTGCTCTGAGAGCCTGATGAGTTGTCTGTACAAGGAGACAGGAAACCATTCTGTGTGGACTGGGAACTCTTGGCACCTGTTAGTGCTGAGTGACAGTCCACAGACCCACATACACACTTGTGAAGGACGCCTGGTTTATAGCCATTGCTCTTCCCACCACCTCCCGGCCTCCTTCCCTGAGTAGGCAGATGAATCTTTTCCTGTCTGGATTTGCTTGTGACTTGCTAAGAACTCAGGAGGCTGAAGTAGGTGTTCAAGTTTAGCCTGGCCTATAGAATGAATTCCAATTTAGCCTGGGATAGAGTGAGAACCTGCATCAAGAAAAAAAGCTGAAAAAAGAACACCCAAAGCCAACCCTGATTATCATCACAACCCACCTGATAAAGGATTATATGCTAACATAGGTTCTCAGCATTTGTCAATAGTGGCCAAGAATGTACATTGTTACTGTCATGTATCCAACACTTACTGGAATTTGTCCAGCTGCCTGTCCTTGCTAGACCATCTTTTGTGGCCCTTGCTTCAAGTAGGAGGGGTTTTCTCCGGAACAAAACCATAGTTCCTTTTTGTTACTAGTTTCGACTGTTTGCAACTGTGCCATATTTTGCAGTGCACAAATTATTGAATATTAAAAATCTCCTATAGTTCAACTTAATGATGCTCTTAGCATAAAACCTGAATAACTCTCTCTAAGCAGTGTAAATATCACTTTTGGAGGATCCAGCCTTTTAGCTCTCTTGGCTTTCTAGCTTTTCATGTCCTGGTATTGGTCATTCTTGGCCTGTTACCCTGCCATTGGCCTGTGGAATAAAAAACATGAATAGTAATAATTTAAGATTCTTTATAGCTAAAGAATTTATATGAGAGTTTTGAAACAAAAATTACACTAACAGAATAGCTCAGCTGATATTCTTATTCTCATACATCTCTTATTCTTATTAGGATATAGTTATATTAAGACATAGTTATAACAACACATACTTAAATGTGACATATTTATGTTTTTTTATTTTGCCCCATCTACCTCACAAGAGTCCGTAACTTTGAAAAACAATGATTTGCAGGTGACAGGAGTTTTCAACTTGTAATTTGATTAAGGTATTTATATAATTTGGGACTGTATTTCAGGCACACAATAGTGATGATTATAAAAGCTATTCTTCTGCCAAAGCATATTAAAAACACAATCCACAACAAAGAACACAATTCTTAAACATTTGGGAAGATACTTATCTGTTGCATAAGAAAAAAAAATGCAATGATAATTACTGTGAGGTGTCACACGCAGACTTCCTAGGGTTTGCAGAATGAGACCCTGGAGGACTACACTAGTTTTTCTGTTCTCTGAATCCTCAGACACTTGTTTTCTTAACCACAACTTCTGGTTTGAAGTTAAAGCCTCTCGGAGAGGCCAGTTACAAAATGCAAGATCATCTTGTATTTCTGTGTTTTATGTGCTCTTTTCTTATGACTGCTGTTCATCTTGTCAGCAGTTCTGTCATGAGCCCTGCTGCAGACTCTGCATGGTACTATCCACATGGGAAAGACATATGACACTCTCGTAACCCTCCCCAAATATCAGAAGCAGAAGAAAGCAAGTAGAAATGCATAGAGTAAGGAGAAGAAAATGCTGAGCCCCTGCTTTTTCTTTGCACCCAATTCAGAAATCCATTTTATGCCTCAGTATTTGGGTAAACTTCCAGACAGTAGAGCCTGACAGTTGGCTGTTGTGGAGGAACATTACTTTGCTGTAACTCTCTGGCTTTTCTGGGAATAAAGTCAAGTTGTGAGGCTATCTGGTAAAGCTGGTTCCACTGGAGACATCACACCTTGCATCTCCCCTGTCCTTTGGTAGGGGCGTAGGGACAATCCTGGGCTAAATATGTTCCTAGTGCTCTGCGAGCCTGATGAGGTGTCTTTACAAGGAGACAGGAAGCCATTCTGTCTGGACTGGGAACTCTTGGCACCTGTAAGTGATGAGTGACAGTTCACAGATCCACATACACACTTGTGAGGGACGCCTGGTTTATAGCCATTGCTCTTCCCACCGCCTCCTGGCCTCCTTCCCTGAGTAGGCAGATGAGTCTTTTCCTGTCTGGGTTTGCTTGTGACTTGCTAAGAATGCAGCAGGGTGACCATCCTATGATTCGTCCATTCTGGAATCGACTGATGTGTTTTCGACAGCAGGCTAATCGCTTCACCTGTGTTGCAGGTTCTCTTCCTCCCGGCATGCCTCCTGTCTCCTTTCTCCAGCTTCTGCTCCACCAGCAACATGGTCCTTCCCAGCCTTGGAAGCAGCTTCAGGTAGTCGGGCTGCCTCGGGGCCCATTGATTGGCAGAACAGTTGGCAAATTTCTTAATCTCTAAGCATCAGTTTTTCCATCTTTACTAGGTCAGTTAGCTGCTTTAGTACTGAATGGACTTTGAGATCAGGCTTAGGTGCTGTTTCTGAGCTCTATCCCCTTGAAGCACACATTACTTCTCTGTGCCATTTTCTCACCTGGGTGTGTTTATGACGTTTAATTTGTAAGAATTGTGAAAATTTAATAAAGTGGTAACTGTTAAGCACTTAGAACAGGGTCTGCCCCATACTGAATCCTCAATAAGCATTAAATATTATCTTTTATATTTTTCAACTTTCAAATATTTTATTTATTGTGTTTTTAAACATTTTAATACAACAAAGATGTAGAATAACATATATTCATTAAATTTGGATTTAATTTAGAATCAAGGTGTTTACTTATGTACAACGCTGTGCTTTTATAACTTCAAGTAATACTAGTTTCTCTGTGGACAGGGAGACTTGAAGGTTGAATTCTCCAAACTAAACTTGCCCACTTTAGTCCAAGCTAACTTTGCTTTCCCCACTGAGGACCAGTTTTCACTCCCCTAGTTCCATATCAGAAGTATTTCACTTTCTTAACATTTCATGGATTCTCTTAACAAAAAAAAATTACTAAAATTAAACATTTTAAGATGACTTTACTAAATTACAATACCAATTGGCTGTTTAGTCCTTCAGACAGTTCAGGAGCTCCGATTAAAACAGACTTGAAAGAACAATGAAATTAACATAATGTTCCTTCTGCCAAAACAAAGTTTCCTTGTGTAAAGACATGGAATACAATGAGTAGAGACTTTGGGTTAATTTGTAGTAGAATTTATCTTTAAAAAAACTTATTGGTAGCTGACAAAATAGTTTACAAATTTCATAGGCATTTGTACAAAGCAATCAATCCCATGTTATTTGAAATTGGATTAGGGCCGAGTGGGAAGCGGACCAACACCTGCTTCCACAGTAACTTAGGTCATTCAAAGTCAACCACCAAGAAAGGTAAGAAGTAAATTCCCATAAATATTACCTTTTAAAGTGGTTCTGAGGACTAACTTGGAAAGCACATGTAAAAAGGAATCAAATCATGTATATGTAAAATGTCATTGTTTGCATATAAAATCTGTCAAGGATCTATCATCTTAAAAATCATTTTGACACTGACTAGCTGACTAGGACCCTGTTCCTCCTTTATTGCTTCACAAACCTCTCCCAGGTGTGCTTCACATGTTCTTCACCTGCTCACTTCCTTCCAGGGCAGTGTAGTGTAAGCCCTCTGTACCACCCAAAGCCAGACCCATGTTCCAATGGGAGCATCTCACTCATTTCTCTGCTTCACCTAGCTACAGCCGTGTGAAACTTAAAGTCATCTTTGGTTAGAGAAGTTTCTTTGATCACTGTTGGTGAGACTTAAAACTCTTTAAAGCTCTGAGCATAGGTACCCATGAGTGCTCAGCACTAGGTGAGACATCTCTCTCATGCCCTCCAGGGCTCGGGGAACATCGTAGAAGTAGGGCTGAAGGCATGTAAGAGCCAAAGGATGGAGGGAGTGTTTTGGAACACTTTCACACATGTAGTGGCCATTATATTCACGACCTTACAGAAGCTGTCATTACCTGCAGAAGACCTGTATAATATCAGGGCCATTTACATTTCAACATGGATGATGGAGAGACAATAATAAAAAGACATCAAAATAGAAGAAGGACTAATTGGAAAGAAGAATGTGGTCTAATGAAACGGAGAGGAAGGAAAGAGGAAAATAAGTAATGGGAGAGAATTATGATCAACATATGCTATGTCCATGTATGAAAATGGTCAAAAAGTTAGAAACATGGGCCCAAGATCTACAATCATCATTAGGGAAATGAAAATCAAAACCAAACCTAGATATCATCTCACCCCAGTCAGAATGACTGTCATCAAAATGACTGTCTGGTGAGGACCCAGAGAAACAAGGAACTTTTAAATATTTTATACACTGTTGGTGGGAATGTTAGGAAGCTACTATGGATACTCCTCAAAAATAAATAGACCAGCAAATAAGCACTATGGCTTGTCTGGAAGCCTGAGTCTCCTATTGGGTTTCATGTCATGTTCTGCTTCTGCTAGTCTTTTTCCTACAGAGCATATTGGTGCTTGCTAAGGACTTTACCTAATCGTTGGCATTATTCTCTCCTGGGCTCTGTCCTTGCACCTCCTTCCCTTGTCTATCCTGTGATTTAAACTTCTGTGTATACATACATCAAGTGGCTCCATATTTATGTTTTCAGCTGATAAATATATCTCTCTAATCAATGTGATGCCAGACAAACTGGTTCTGAAGGTCTGTCAAAGATAATGTGTTTAAAAATGTCATACACCTTCCCGTGTATCTCAGATGCCAAGTCCGTTGCTTTTCCACATGCCTTCCCCATTTTAACAAGTGGTGCTGCTGTCCTCCACACGCCTTGGCCACCATGGTCCTCTCTCATTTTATCCCCACAGCCCACCATCCATGAAACCTAGAAAGTTAACTTTCCAAGTGTCTCCTTTACCCATTCTGCTGAGCCTTCGCTGTTGAGGCTGATCTGAATGTGTCTCTTGTACTGCAAGAGGAGACTCGGCTCTATAGCCACAGTCACTAAACAAGTCCATGGGTTCCTGGACAGTTCAAGCTGTCCCATGACTCTGAGTGTTTAAAGATGTCTATCTCTCTTCCTGGAATGCTCACTTGCTATTTGTTTGACAAACAAACTTAAATTCCTTCCTGCAGCCTTTTCAGAAACCCTCTGTAAACTTAATTCCAATGCTAGTATGTATTCTGTTCAAAATTTCATTGTAGAAATATTTGATTTTCCTATTATTGTTTATGCTATGGTTCCTGTAGAAACTCATCCCTCCACTTCTCTGAACATTCTGAGTGTTGCTATGCATTCTCACCTTTGTCACCTGAGTGCCAGGCACAACGGGACATTTATGGCTGTCACAGTGTCCACAAATATTTTAAATGTGACATGTTGAGTGAATGAATGAATTAGTTGAACAAGTCTTTTATACTTTCAAGGAACTTCTTTAATTTTTTTGGTGACAATTATTTGATTTTACTCATATCTTAAATATCAGTTCTCATCTGTCATTTATAACTTATCTGTTTATTAAACATTAGTTGTCTATCATATGACAGGATTTTTTTCCAGTTTTTATTGTTTCATGGGACAAATCATTATTTGAATGAAATCATAGTACTAGTAGGAACATATGAGCATATGGTTGGTTGAGTTTGAACAGGATGTTGGTATTTTAAGAGTGTAGTTTTCTTTATATATGACATGCATTTTAAAAGATTCACAAAGATAAAATTGAATTATTTGTAATTAACTTTTAAAAAGTTATGCATATATGCATTTAATTCACTAATCTCAACATTCTCAGTGAACTCTGATGATCAGGCAATCCCATGTTAAGATCTTAAGGGGACATCTGTATGTCCATGTTCATTACAGCATTATGCTCAATAGCCAAGATATTGAAATAATCTAAATATCCATCAACACATGAGGAAAACGAAAATGTGGTATTTGTGAACAATGGAATTTTGTTAGGACTTGAAGGAAGTTCTGTAATATGCAAGAAGCTGATTGAAACCTAAGGACATTCTGTTAGGCGACATCAGTGAGCCCCCGAAAGATGCACATTGCACAGCTCCACTCACGATGAGATGCTCAAGACAGCCAAATTCAGAGTCAGAGTGGAATGATGTTGACCACGGGCTCAGGAAAATGGGAAATGGGCCTAAAGTTTCAGTACAGCAAGACAAGTGAGGACAAGATATCTGCTATGTCTTTATCCAACCAAGTATTACATACTTAAACGTTTGTTTAGTGAGCAGATCTCACCCTGTGTTTTTATTACAATATAGTATAACACAACACCTGTCTTAGGGCAATTTGCAGTTTTTTAAAAAATCAATTTCTGCTGCCCAGTTAGACATAACAGAATGTTCTTTTGGAATTTTGTGAAATTCCTCCTAGTGCTACATTAAAAAAAATATTTTGAGAAAAAAACACAGTCTACTTTTAAAATTCTTTCTTATAACTCAGTAATTAGATATGTTTCACTTTCATAAAATTCTTTTGGATTTTTTTAAAAAAGGAACTAGTTTAGAATGGAAAATATGAACTCACTAGCACATGGACCACTGGCTCACTTCTTTTGCAAAAGAATGTATCAGTAACAATAAAACCTTTAGCTGTGAAGGGTAAAATATATTTATTTCTCATCTAACTGGAAAATGTCAGTGGGCTAGCTTTAATAATATCGCCCATTATCATTTAAATTTATATTTGAAATACAGTATCATAAATTAAACGGACATTTAACCTTAAATTGTTATATTATATTTTCACTTGTCATAAAACTGACATTACTACATATACCTAAGTAGCCAGGCAGAACTTATTTTATACAAATCTTACACAACTGTTCTAAATCAACGTTATGTAGCAGATGACACGTGATGTGGTTAACTGTTAACTATCCATTATTACTGTGAGTAATGACCTACTTATGACGAAGGTATTTATTGATGTAAAATTTTAATAATGGAGAGAGAACAGCTTACTTTTTCTAAAGCCCAACCTTTATTTTTACCTGTCAGATCACCACTTTTAGCGAATAAATTACTTTGGCTAATATTAATTGTTTTTAAAGAACTTATCACTATTTAAATAGGATCAAAACAAGCCCAGTGATTGGTTTGGTTTTAATGTTGAGATGACGTATTACTGTCATGGTTTGATCCAGGTATCCCCCACAAACAAATGAATGTGTTCTGGGTAATTGATCCTCAGCTGATGGCAATTTGGATTTTATGATCTCGATGGAGCTGTGTTGTGGGGGGGGGCAGGTTTATGAGGTTATAAGCCAGTTTCCCCTTGCCAGTGTTTGGCTCACCTTCCTGCTGCTGTCTGTTTTCAGTGCTGTGGCGGAGGTGATGTCCACCCCTCTGCTCATGCCATCATTTTCCCTGGCAGGATGGAGTCTCCCCTCGAGTCTGAAAGCCAAATAAACCCATTCCTCCACAAGCTGCTTTGCTTGGGTTCTTTCTGTGCAGCAACTAGAACGCTGACCGCAACAATTACCATACATAGAGAAAGAAGAAATCTTGGTTTAGATGTGCAATTTACCTGATTTGGATATGGGAAATTTCTACATGCTATGAAATTAAACTAGAATTAATTTTCTGATAAAACAACTGGGTTTAGGCTACACAATTAGTTAAAATTTATTAAGCAACTTAAAGGACAATTGGTACAGGTAAACTCTTCTTCTCCCAGTTCTTCAACAATAGGGATATTCTGAAATGTTTCCTCCAAAACCACAAAGTAGAGAAACAACCTAATAATTTCTAAGAATAAGCTTTAGATTTTCCCTTGATCCAAATCTTTAAAATCAGATTGTATGTACATGATATGATCAGATGAACAATTAGCCAAGATTGCATTCTGGCTGTTGTAAACCAAGTCAGAATAGACATTATGGTGATGATGGATATGAGAGCAAATGTAATCATCTTTCCATATTCGTGTGTGTGTGTGTGTGTGTGTGTGTGTGTGTGTTGCACACACTCCAGTGCTGAGGTCAACCTTGGGTATCTTTTTCAATCACTCTGCACCTATTTTCTGAGACAGGGTCTCTAAGTGAACCTGGAGCTCACTGATGGCCTTATGTTACCAGTCTGCAAACCCCAGGGCCTCCACCTTCCCAGAGCTGGGATTACAGTGTGCGTGGGTGCTGGAGATCAAACTCAGCTTCTCACGCTGTCTATCTGGCACACTTTACCCACTGAGTCATTGCCCTGACCCTCAATATTCTTCATGGCAGACATCATGGTGACAGAATTCACCATGGAGTATTCTTACATTCCTCACATTGGTGAGAGGAATAAGATTCCTTGATGTGCACAACAAATTATGCTGTCCAGTTTGCTTGGTTTTGAACATGTCATCACAGTAGTGTGAAGACTGGAGTGCCTTCATCAGTGTCCTAAGGAGCAGTGATATATGACACAGCATGTCTCAGAAAACCAGGGTTGGCACTTTTTAAAATTTTAACTTTTAAAAAATTAGCTTACAAAGTAACAGGTCTCCTTAAGGCGTTTTCATCCATACTTGCACTTAGGTTTTAATCGGAGTAGCCAAAATTGATCTAATAGGGCACATGTCTCCACAGAAAGGGGGACACCGTGACTGGTATAATTCGTATGACTTCTTGTTTGAATTGATAGATGTTTGGACAGATGACCAGACATAATCCAATATAAGATAAAGTCTTCTTACTATAAAAATTGACAAGAGGTCAGAAAACTGCTCCGAGGCCCATGAAGTCTGCCTGTGGATCCCCACAATTCCTTAGTTGATATGTTCATTGTGAGGACTAGAGAAAGAATGGCTCATCTCACTCATCTCTAACCTTTCCAGCAGTGACTGGCCTGCAGCAGCTTTTCAAGTACTGGGGGAATACGTGACTGATCAGAGCTTGGACTGCTGTTCCCACCCACACAGACTTCCACAGCACCAGGAGAAAACCTTCCAAACCCTGAATGTCCTAGAATTTTCCTCCATGGAGTTCTATCTCTCTCACCAGTGCCTCCATACTGTGTTTAGGACAGAAGGCTTTCAAGATGATGAGGAGGGCTGGAAACCCTGTGAGTATTAGGAACAGGTGACAATAGACCCATCAGTCTTTCTCATCCAAGGCAAACAACCCCAAACTAACCACATTGGACGAGTCCTGAGTGAGGTCACTGCTATCATGATGGCCTTTTTTGGTCCTCTTTTTATGATATTAGGACATGACATCCCATGTATCTCTGGCATGAGCTGGAAATCCATGTGCTGAGTCAGCTTCAGATGAATTGTCTTGACAGGGAATTTATACTGTGGAATGACAGCAGGAAGTAACTTCAAATTTTTCCTTGTTCCAGCCTTAGAATCAGGTCATCTTCAGGGTGAGGACTATCTCCTGTGAGTGTGTGTGTGTGTGTGTGTGTGTGTGTGTGTGTGTGTGTGTGTGTGTGGTAAGGGGCAGAATGCAGAAAAAAAAAGCTGTCAAAGCTGTGGGGTTTCCATTTTAAGATGAATGTATCTAGGCAAGCTTTCCTCCATGTGATATGTGACTTTTGTCTTGCCTTCAGCATTGTCTCAGAGACTTACCTGAAAAGTACTTTAGTGCAGCCACACCAAGTCACACAGGTACGCTGTGTCACACTGATAATTCATCAGCACAGATATCAGCCTTCTGACAGAATGCTTAGGACAAAGATCTCCTTCATGCACAGTATGTCAAGAATATCAACATGGCGTATCTGGACGACAGGCTTTCTATATTGGTTTTCCTGCCTCTTGCCCTTTCCTGATTTGCTGTGGTGTAAAAGAGATGACCAGGGTAAGAACTGAGAAGAGGCAGGGAGAGGTCAGGCTGTACTTATTCTCAATCAACCACTGTTGTTTCTGGTTAGTCTTTGGCTAGAAATAAGTCCTTGAGGGTAAGATGTCTATGGGTACCATCTCACAAGGCATAGTAAATGTGATGATCAAAAAATACTGCTCTAAATTAATAATTCTGCATAAAAGAGGCAGCAAAACTGAATCCAAATAATTATATGGCTTGACACAGTAGTTTTTAAACTTATTCAAATGTACTAATTTTAAACATCCTTTCCTCATCATACAAAGAAACATAAAAGAGAGACAAAATTTACCTGAAGCACAACTTATCCTTTTTTACACAGAATACTTTTTTTTTCATTTTATGTTTGAAGCAAATTGTGTGTGTGTGTGTGTGTGTGTGTGTGTGTGTGTGTGTGTGTGTGTGTGTGTCTCCACTGGTATATATTCATCATGCACAGTAATGGGTTGCATATGGACATTTTCCTCCAAGTATATAAAGCACCTTGGACATGACCCATCCCATCCACTGTCTTCCCTATTTTCAACCCTTTCCCTCCCATCAGTCTCCTTTTTATTCCCTAGACAGTTTTCTTCTCCTTTCATGACTTGTATATGGATGTGATCTTATGCACCTATGTAAAATCTAGGAGCCACAAATAAAAAAAAGTGCTATTTGTCTTTCTGAGATTGATAATATGATTATCTCTATTTTCATCACTTTTCCTGCCAACAACCTACCTTTGTTTTTCTCCATGGCTGAAAAATAATCCATTGTGTATATACCACATTTTCTTTATTCACTCCTTTGTTGGTGGAGACCTAGGTTGGCTCCATAACAACTATTGTGAACAGTGCTGTAATTTTTCCACATTGATGTGGAAGTACGTGATATGTAATATGTTGACTTGCAGTCATTTATCCTGGAGTGACACGACTGAGTCATATACTAGATCTATTTTTATGTTTTGGGGTAACCTCCATACTGGTTTGCGTATGGATAGTCTAGTTTACATTCCCACAAGCACTGGATGAGTGTTTTCTTTAGTCTACATCCTCAGCACAATTTGTTGGTGTTTGCTTGCTTAATGACTGTCATTCTGACTAGGGTGACATGGAATTTCAAGGTAGTTTTAATTTGCAATTACTCTGATGGCTAGTACTGGTGAACATTGTTTGAGATGACTATTGGCCCTTTGTACTTCATTTTTGAGCATTTTTTATTCATTTCATAAACCCATTTATTGATTTGGTTCTTTGGCTTATAATTTTTTTTTGAGTTCCTTGCATATTCTGGATATTAATCCACTGTCACATGTATAGCTAACCGATTTTCTCTCATTGTGTATCACTCTAGTGATTGTTTTCTTTCTGTGTAGAAGATTTAAAATTTCATGACATCCCATTTGTCAAGCATTGATAATATTTTCAGAGCAACTGTTGTTCTTTGTAGGAAGTCTTTACCAATGCCTGTATCTTTCCCTGATTTTTTCACAGTTTCAAGATTTCAGGCCTCACATAAAGGTTTTACATCTGGAGTTGATTTTTGTACAGGTGAGAGCTACAGATCTAGTTTCATTCTTTTGTACATGGATATCCAATTCTCCCAGTACCATCTGTTGAAGAGCTTGTCTATGGACGTTTTAGCATCTTTTTCAGAAACCAGGGAGCTGTAGCATGAGTTTGTCTGGGTCTTCGCTTCCATTCTATTGATCTACATGTCTGTTTTTGTGCTAGTAATATGTTATTTTGTTCTGTGACTTTCTAGTATAGTTTAAAATTAGATATGATGATACCTCTAGCTTTGTTCTTTTTGTTCAGGATAGGTTTGGCAAGCTGGGTTTGTTTGTGTTTCCATATAAATTTGAAGATTTTTTTTTCTGTTTCTGTGAAGAATGACCTGGGGATTTGATGGAAATAGCATTGAATCTGTATATCGTTTTTGGTATTATAGCACTTGTCAAGTTGGCCACACACCACTGTGATGAATCTCCAAACCAAGGCACAGTTTTGGAAGGAAAATATCTATTGAAGTTATAAATCCAGGGGAAGTTTCATAATGGAAAAAGAGGCTGCCCCCCCCCAGGTCCAAGCAGAGAGAGAAACCTATCACCAGCAACGACAAAAGCTCACTCTAGAAAACAGCAGGAACTCCAAACTTGAGCTCAGACTGCTCTTTGCATATGTATAACTGGAATTCCATACCCACCCTAGAAATACCTGAGCTGGACTCTAGGATCTGGCCAAGGTGACACACCCTCCAGCCAGGTGGCTGGAGAAAAACTTTAATAAACCTTCTTCTTCTTCTTCTTCTTCTTCTTCTTCTTCTTCTTCTTCTTCTTCTTCTTCTTCTTCTTCTTCTTCTTCTTCTTCTTCTTCTTCTTCTCCTTCTCCTTCTCCTTCTCCTTCTCCTTCTCCTTCTCCTTCTCCTTCTCCTTCTTCTTCTTTTTGGTGTTTAGAGGTAGGGTCTCACTCTCTAGCCCAGGCTGACCTGGAATTCACTATGTAGTCTCATGGTGGCCTTGACCTCACAGCAATCCTCCTACCTCTGTCTCCTGAGTTATAGGAGTAAAGGCATGCACCACCAGGCCCAGCTCTTAATAAACTCTTGAATCTATTGGGGGACATTTATTCACACAACACAACTATTTTCACAATATTAATTCTTCCAATCCCTGGGCATGGAAGATTGGGAGGTTTCTCCAACTTTATTGTCTCCTTCAATTTCTTTCTTCAGAGGTGCGCTCTATTTTCTATTCTTCTCCACTTTATTAAAACAAAGTTGGTTACTGCCTGTTAGGATTTCCTGACATATCAAATAGATGACCACTTATTTGGAAAACACTGTCTGCTGCACTGGGATTGTTTTATACCTGATAAGGAGTTCTATGCTTACACATTCTTCTCTAAGACCATACAGATGCTTCCTGTTTTTTTTTTTTTTAACTGACACAAGAAACAAAGTGAAACCTTTTAACAGTTTGAACTGAGTTTAGCAGGCAGTAAGTGTCACAGTTAGACTCCATTGTCCTGAAGGATACATTGTATATGAGGAGACAGGGCTATGGAGAGCTAAGGCTTGGCACTGAAAAGGCACCAAATAATCGGTTTTCTAATGAATGTTAGAAATTGTTAATGCCATATGTTTGAGCTGCTCTCACTTTTGAAATGGGAAGTTTCTCTTTTCAGATGGAGTTGACTGTTGGGGAGACTCAAAACTTGTCAACACGCTAAAAAGAAGTGACATGTGAGTGCTCAGCACAAAAGGAGACATCTTTATTATACCTACGGGGACCATTTTGAAGGAGGTAGTGGAAAGAATGTAAGAGCCAAAGAGTGGGGAAGAATGCTTTGAAACACTGTCTTCTTCCACACAAAGTGGTTATTGTATTCATGATGTCATAGCAGCTGTCTTAACCTGCATAAGACCTGCATCAGCTAGACATGGTGGCGCACACCTTTAACCCCAGCACTTGGGAGGCAGAGGTAGGAGGATCACTGTGAGTTGCAGGCCACCCTGAGACTACATAGTGAATTCCAGATCAGCCTGGGCTAGAGTGAGACCCTACCTCAAAAAAGAAAAACAAAACCAAAAAGACCTGAGTTATATTGGACCTATCAACATGTTGTCATGAATGATGGAGGAGGTAAAAAACAAGACATGAAAATAGAAGGGGGACTAGTTAAAAAGTAGAGCGCTTCAGAGGAGGGCAATAAGAAAAGGAAGTAAAGGAGGATGGTGGGAGGAAATGACCATCAAGGTACGTTGCACATTTTTATGGAGGTTTTCAATGAAAAGGAAATGTTGTAGAAATTCCCAGTGACAAAAAGACAGAGCTGTTTCAGCAAGAGGTGAGTGTAGTTACATTTATTTATGCCAGTGGGCCAAGCATAGGTAAAGCATTTGGCCAGGAGCTCTGGTTACAAAGGGATTATACAGTAGGGCACAGAGATGTGTACTTGACATTAGACA
>PVHP010013273.1:20385-41407 GCA_004024765.1 Zapus hudsonius | reverse complement strand
AAAAAAAAAACAACAGAAGCCGGGCGTGGTGGCGCATGCCTTTAATCCCAGCACTTGGGAGGCAGAGGTAGGAGGATTGCCGTGAGTTCAAGGCCACCCTGAGACTACATAGTGAATTCCAGGTCAGCCTGGACTAAAGTGAGACCCTACCTCGAAAAACCAAAAAAAAAAAAAAAAAAAAAAAACCAAAAAACCGGAGCTTTTGTCCTCTTTTTAGGAAACGAACACTAATTTAGGACTAAGGGGTATTGTTTCACAAATACGTCTTTCAAAGTAAAAACTATACTGCAGTTCTAATTCGACTTGGACATTTCAACCAACAAAACGGACCCAGTCATGTCAGTTGAGAATGCAGTGAACTGGAGTGCTCATGACTCACTCAGAGGCCAGCACAAAACAAGACACCACACTTGGGAAAACTCAAGCGAGACTGATGAAGGGGTCATTTACAAAGGCCATGAGGAGTTCAACTGCTCTTCAGGCCCAGATTTTTCTTCACAGCTCTACTGACTTCAAAAACTGTGACATCAATTGTAGGAGATCATTTTAAGAATGACAGAGCTGGGCGTGGTGGGCACGCCTTTACCCCCAGCACTTGGGAGGCAGAGGTGGGAGGACTGGTGTGAGTTCAAGGCCACCCTGACACTACATTGTGAATTCCAGGTTAGCCTGGACTAGAGCGAAATTCTACCTCAAAAAAAAAAAAAAAAAAAAAAGGCAAAATCTATAATTTCATCTAGATATATCAATGTATTTTATGAAATAAATCTCTAGTTCCTGAATTTCAGTATTTTGCATTTGAGTTATTAAGGGAAAAAAGAACAGGCTAGGGAGAGTGCCTGCAGCACAAGCACAGAAACCTGAGTTCAATTCCCAGAATGCACATAAAAACTGCATGGGTGTGGTGGTAAGCATTTGTAATACCAGTTCTAGCTGGATCCCTGGGGCTCACTGGCCAGCTAGTCTAGCCTAACTGAAGAGCTCCAGGCTAGTGAGAGACCCTGTCTCCTAATCTGGCTCACGCACTTACACACACACACAGACACACACACACACACACAGAAGACTGGAAATTGATTTGCAACTTTACACCTAACAGTGACACCTGCTGGGGAAAAAGCTCAAATGAAAGATTTCCAAAGCAGAAATCCAGAAGCTGCCAAGAGCTCAACACTAACACAGACTTAAGACTCACCCACCATAGCTCAGGGAACTTTGCAGAAGGGGGCAGAGAGATTGTAAGAGCCATTCTCCCACACACACTCAGAGCCCTCCATCCTATGGAATACCCCAGCAATCCCACTGAGAAAGGCCCTCAGTGGAATAGGGGCAAGGAGGAGGGAAACAGTGGTACCAACACATGAAGTGTACAAAGTTTCTACTTATTAAAAACATAATTTTTTAAAAAATTGAACCATGAAGTTCTTAAAATTTGGACCACTTTTGTTTTTGTTAATCAGGAAGAATTTTTTTTTTTTCATTTTTCCAGGTAGGGTCTAGCCCAGGCTGACCTGGAATTCACTATGTAGTCTCAGGGTGGCCTTGAACTCATGGTGATCCTCCTACCTCTGCCTCCTGAGTGCTGGGATTAAAGGCGTGCGCCACCACGCCTGGCAAGATTTTTTTTTTAACTAGGACAGTGTGTATAATAAGTAAAGAAAGTAAAGAAAGACACTCTTTGATGTTCTACAAATTTACAAACAAAATCATATTTTCTTTTCAGGAGAAGGTCATTTTGGGAACTGATTATCCATTTCCACTGGGTGAGCTGGAACCTGGAAGACTGATTGAGTCCATGGAAGAATTTGATGAAGAAACAAAGGTACAGGGCTTTGATTTCGTCTTCTTCCTGGATGACTGTGTTCTTACTGGGTTTGGTTTCAGAGTGCCATGATACATGATAGCAGAGAACACGGGAGTCGTTATTCCATCTTCAGAAACAGCCAATTAATTAAAAGATAAAAGCTTATACAGATATGTGAAACTGCAAAAAATAAAGGGGCTGGAGAGATTGCTCAGTGATTAAGGCACTTGCCTGCAACATCTAAGGACCTGAGTTTGATTCCCTAAGACCCACATAAAGCCAGGTACACAATGTGGCAAATGCATCTGGAGTCTGTTTATAGCGGCTGGAGGTTCTTGTGTGCCCATTCTCTCTGTCTCTCTTCTATCTCTGTCTGCTTGAAAATAAGTAAATGAAAATATGTAACATAAAATAACAGTATTTGTATTACAGGGCTAGGGATGTAGCCCAGTTGGTGTGCTTGCCCGGCATGCACAAAGCCCTGGGTTTGATCCCCAACACTGCGTACAAATGGGCATGATGGTGCATGCCTGTAATCCCAGCACTCAGCAGGCAAAGGCAGGAGGATTACCACAAACTCAAGACCAGCCTGGTCTACACAGGAAGTTCTAAATCAGGCCAGCAAGGGGCCACATAATGAGACCCTGCCAAAAAAACTACCAATCTCAAAATTTGTAGCACTCCAGTTATTTATTATTTTGAATATTGAGACTGGAGTTGAACAAGGACGTAGGATTTGGGACTCTCAGTATGTGTGCCCTCCCTTCCCTTCCCGCTGTAGCTGACTCTTACAATGGGTAATGATACTGAAATGCACCCGAGTGTGTCACTAACAAGGATTTGCCCCAGGATTTGGGACCTTCAGTATGTGCATCCACCCTGCCCCACTGTGACTGACTCATTAAAAAAAAAAAAAAAGCATACCTACTAAAAATTTTGTCTATTCTCAAGCAGAGAGAGAGAAAGAGAGAGAGAGAGAAAGAAACAGTACGTGGGCACTGGGGAATTGAACCAGGGTTGTTAGGCTTTGCAGGCAAGTGCCTTAACTGCTAAGCCATTTCTCCAGCCCATGGTTGACTCTTTAAAATGGAGAATACTAAAATGCCCCAGAATGCTACTGCTATTGGGTCCTGGCCCAGATAATTTTGCATGTACTGTCCCCAAATGTCCTCTCCTTTGCCACTGCCTTCCTACCTCACCCTCCAGAAACAGTCTTCCTGAGGGCTTCGCCTCCCATCACTGCTAGGGATCCAAGATGACTGAAAGGAAAAGGGGACACACCAGCTCTTACTGAATCTTGCAAGTCTTTCTGCACACTTAATGGCTTTCTTAGGTAGAATCCCAATGCTTCCCTGAGCTCACCTCACCCTACCTTACCTGTTAAAGACAGACAGGGCTCAGCAAGGCTTCTGAACAGCCTTGAAGAACATGAACAGAGGCAGAGAACTCACTCTGATGAGTCTTAAGTTATTAACTAGGAAACTCGGAAGTATTTTCTTTGATACCTTCAGGCAATAAAATCTTAATTTGTTAAATACTCACTGTTAAAGTAAAAAGTTGTACAAAGTCATTTTTAGTTTGAGGGATGGGTTTATAAGAAGGTTGAAAATGAGGAGTCCTTTATGTTAACCAAAACTAAACAGACACCAAATTAGCGTGAGTATTCTAAGACTTTAATGGGATAATAATTATTTTATGCTCCTTAGAATTTATTCCTATGTGCTTATCACTTTCAAGTGGTTTTAAAAGTCTAGTCTATTTCAAAAACAAAAAATCTAGTATAAAAATGATATATTATCACAAATTCACAATGACATTCTCCACAAGGCTATTTTAACAATATTAGCAGTAAACTACTGAAAGCAATAACAGCTAATAGTATACAGTGTAAAAATAGTATATAATTACATGATAATCATATATAAAAATATCCAAATAGGGGCTGAAGAGATAGCTCAGCAGTTAAGGCCCTTGCCTGCAAAGCCTGATGACCCAGTACCCAGATGTCTAAATGTCTAAATGACTTCTGGCCAGATCCCAGCCATCTCCCACTGACCCACATTTGCTTCCAAATCTTCCTTAAGATGCACTTGCGAGTCTGTGAAATGTCTCCACAGAGGAACACTTCCCTAGGAGGGCTCTGGCCATGACAAAGCTCTTCGTCTTCTATAATCAAGTTTCAGATTAGTTTTCACATGGGGACAAAGAAACATGAGTCCACAGGATTTTAGCTCCATGAAAAGGGGAGGGGGCTGGTAAGAGATTCACTATATAGCCTGTTAATTTGTTCTCTCATGTTGGGGAGCTGCTTTAAAACAAAATGATGAGGGCTGGAGAGATGGCTCAGCAATCAAGGCACTTGCCTGCAAAGCCCCAAAGCCTGGGTGCAATTCCCCAGTACCCAAGTAAAGCCAGATGCACAAAGTGGCGCATCTGGAGTTCATCTGCAGCAGCAGGACACCCGGACATACCCATTCTCTTTCTGCCTCTCTCTTTGCTTCCCTCTGTCTTTCTTCTTGCAAATAAAAATAAGTATTATTATTTTTGGTTTTTCGAGGTAGGGTCTCACTCTAGCCCAGGCTGACCTGGAATTCACTATGTAGTCTCAGGGTGGCCTTGAACTCATGGCGATCCTCTTACCTCAGCCTCCCAAGTGCTGGGATTAAAGGCGTGCGACACCACACCCGGCTTAAAAATAAGTATTTTTTTTAAATGATGAGGGGAATAGGAAAAAAAGAAATGTGATGAAGATACACCATGAAATAGTTTAAAGGCAAGAAATAATGCTTTTTAAAATCTTTTTTTTTTTTTTTTTTTCAGGATAGACTGAAAGCTGGTAATGCCCTGGCATTTTTGGGCCTTGACAGAAGACAATTTGAATGAATGAACTAATGACAAAAACAAACTTTCAAAACGATATTTTACTTTTGTCTTTAAATTTGTATCACAAGGTTACTAAAATTATCTCCTAAATTATTTACCTTAAATACATCTCCAAATACTTAAAATTATTCATTACAAAAATGATTCAGGACTGGAGAGACGGCTCATCAATTAAAGCACTTCCCTGCAAAGCCTAATGACCTGGGTTTGATTTCCCCAGTACCCACTAAAGCCAGATGCACAATGTGGCACATGTATCTGGAGTTTGCTTGCAGTGGCTAGAGGCCCTGGCATGCCCATTCAAATCCTCTCTTTCTTTGCTTACAAATAAATAAAACCCTATGCATACCTTCACTTTCCCAAGAAGGTCCCTTTGATAACAGAAAAATTATTCAGCAGCATTTTCATTCTGAAAAGCAGTCCAGTATTTCATATCAAAATCATTTTCCTAAGTCTTTTTTAATTCTGAATAGATTAAAAGCTAAAGTATCATTGATGATTTAGACAGAAAGGCCAACACCAGATGTAATCTAAGCTCAGGTATGTTCTCCATTTTGATCAAGATAGGGAAACTGGGCCCAAAGAACCTGTTCCCCCGTCCCTTATCCCTCCCCCACACTTCAGCACCTTTCCTTGGCCCAGAAGGCCACTGAGAATGTCTTCGCCTCCACAAACTAAGTGCTGCACCCCCATGGCCTCTCAGAGCTTAAAGCCCAACTAAAGAAGCAAGATGCATGCTCATGGAATAATTACTGAGAAATACATGAAGGGCAAAGGAGTTTCAGTAAAAAGAATTCATTTGGGGGCTGGAAAGATTGCTCAGTGGTTAAAGGTGTTTGCTTGCAAAGCCTGATGGCCTGGGTTCAATTCCCCAGTACCCATGTAAAGCCAGATGTACAAGGTGACACATGAATTTGGAGTTCAAGTTCATTTGCAGTGGCTGGAGGCCCTGGCATACCCATTCATTCATATTCTTTCTCTTCTTGCAAATAAATAAAATTTTTAAAAATTTAATTTTCGTCTTTAACAGTTGGGCAAATCTTCAGAGGTTGGAATTTGGGCTGAGTCTAGAGAAGATTGGATAAGGCACTTTTTTTAAGGTAGAGGAAGAGAAACAGGAAGGCCAAACTGTTGGTGCATTTTAAAGAAAAGCTTTAGTCTTTGACAACTTCCCTAAGTCTAGACAATAAGCCATGGTAATTCTCTCCCACCACCCCCACTGTCTCCCTCCCAAGTCCACCCTCCACCGAATCCCTTTTTCTTTCCAATTACTTGCTCTTCTAAGTTGATGTCATCTTTTCCTCCTACTATGCAGTTCTTTATCAGCCACTGTGAGGTCATAAATGTCAAGGCCATTCTGTTTGAATGACACCTCTGTAAGCAGTCCTCCCCTTTGGCGCTTACATTCTTTCCACCACCTCTTCCACAATGGACTCTGAGCCTTGCAAGGTATGATGGAGATGTTGCAATATAAGTTTAACTTTTACCAGAGCTCTTTTAATTTAAATGCTGAGTGGTGTGCAGACCATAGCCATGGAGGTTGAAGAGCCTGGTGGGGTGTAAACCGAAGCCACAGAGGGTGAAGAATCTGGTAGGCTCACTGCATTGACGGTCCCACCTGAGCTGCTGTTGGCAGGTGGTGGACATTTCTGACTCTTGCCTCTGGATGAATCAAATATAATTTTCCACACCACATTCTAACTCATACTCCTTTTCCTTTCTTTAACCTAGAAAACCAAGAGTCTAGTACTGATATGTAACTTGTCTTGGCCCCTCAGTGGGGAAAGACAAATTCCAAACATGAAACTCTCCCCATCCCACGAGTTTCACCCTCTGTGCCTCACTCATTAATTCATCTCTTCCTTGTGCCTCCTACTGCTTTCTGGGAGTTTCCCCAACCACCTCTCTACTTACTGCTCCCATCTATCTGAAAAGAGAGAGAAAGTTGAACGAGAGATTTCCTCTCCACATATCTGGGAGACCTGTCAACCTCTTTTCACATAGTCCATATCTGAGCACTTTGCAGTGTCTATTAATCACTTCTGCATCTCTATGACCAAAAGACACACTAGAAACCTGAGGGGAGTTTTGGTCCATTGTGGTGGGCATGTGCGGCCCAGCATGTGAAAGAGAACACCTACAGCTTCTACTTTGTTGGCTACCTGGGACCCATGGGAGGTCCTGGGGACACACCCATAGGTGTGCTATGCTGACCTCCTAGGCACTTCTTAACCCAACCAGGATGGCAATCAAGATGCCTCATCACCCCCTACCCCATGGACTGATCCAAGCTGCCCACGGAGGAGGATATCCAACTAACCAGGGACAGGGAAGAGGGAACTAGGGGAACTGGAGACATCAACACATTATTCCTTTATTAAGTGTATCTAATTATGAATAATAATAAATAAAAAAGATGCCTCATCACAAGCCTTGTCACCCTGACACCCAAACACATCTACTTAACCCTAAGATTCTGCCACAGCACCCCAAGGCTCATATTAATCTCATCCTGCAAAATGCATTTAGTCCATTAAAGAGTCCCCAGACTGTCAATCTTGCCTTTGATGGGATTTAAAATCACCATGAAAACACACCTCTAGGTGTTTGTACAAGAGTGTGTCCAGGTTTATATGAGCAGGAGAAATCCAACCTAAAATTAGGAGGCAGGACCCTGGACGGAATTAAAGAAACAGCGGCAGCATTCATCTCTGCTTCCTAACTCCTGCCGCCATGCTTTCTCCATCATGATGGATTTTACTCCCTAACTGGAAGCCAAAATAAACCCTCCCGTATGATGCTCCCCTCTTCCTTGCATCCCTCACTGGGCAGTTCCCAGCCCTCATCCCACTGATGTCTAGATTTTTTTTTTTTTTGTCACAGCAATTGTGGGAGCAGCTAGAGACACGGTCTGAAGGACGCACTCTGGGTATAGCTAAACAGAGCTCTGAGCCAGAGAACAGTCTCATATGTGCACTGAAGCAAGCTTCTCAGAGATAGGTCTAGCTAAGCTTAGAGCTGGAATGCCAAAAATAGCCATTTCTATAAACAGGGATGCCCAAGGCCAAGGTCAGTGCTAGGGAAAAACAGAAGCCATATGGAGAGATCAAAGCTTTTGTGAAAATAGTAGATAATGTGGTTTTGGGTTTTATAGACAAACACTGCCAGCATCTTCCTGACTTATCTTACTTTTGCTCTCTCAAATGTAAGCCTGATTCTTTCATAAGTAAACTTCAAGTAGGATTAAATATATGCACCAGAGTAGAGTTACTCTTGTGCCAGTGACCCTTGAGTCCCCTGGTGCCTCTCCTCAGTTCTTCAGTCTGTTAACCAGAGGTGACTGGTGAGTCACAAGCAACTAATGCAGTTCCTACAGTCTAAAATTGTTGGGTCCCAGCCTGGCTGAATATCTGTGAGCTAAGTTTTAGAATATAATATGCACCCGGATGAGTGCCCAGAGCATGGTAGCTCATGCCTTCGTTCCTAGCACATCTGTGCCCCACAGGAGACAGGGGGGTTGGCTGACAGCCCTAAATCCTGTTTATAAGTGCTAATAGGTTTTACTCCTGCTGGCTGAGTTTTGTTCCTGCCTGCTGAGCCCCCTTGGATTGTATATAAGGTTTGATACTGAAATAAAGTTTTGAGATTTGCTTTGACCTATCTCCCAGCTGCGTGTGATTGTCCAGCTGCCGTGCTCACCTTTCCTCGATTGAGCCAGGTCTCCTGCTGGCCAGAGAGACAGAGGCTCGCTTCGCAGGGGGCCAGGGACCCGTTCGGTAACCAACATCGGTGCAGTAACCAACATAAAATAGTTCCAATATTGGTCAGTGTGGTGGTTTGATCCAGGTGTCCCCCATAAACTTATGTGTTCTGACCCACTGATCCCCAGCTGACGGCAGTTTTGGAATTGGAACCTTGTTGGAGGTGTGTTGTTGGGTGGGCTTATGGGGGTCATAGCCAGCTTCCCCTTGCCAGTGTTTGGCACACTCTCCTGATGCTGTTGTCCACCTGATGTTGACCTGGAGGTGATGACCACCCTTTGCTCATGCCGTCATTTTCCCTGCCATCATGGAGCTTCCCCTCAAGTCTGTAGCCAAAATAAACCCTTTCCTCCACCAGCCACTTTTGGTCAGGTTCTCTGTGCAGCAAGGAGAAAGCTGACTACAACAGTCACAAGTTAAACTAAAACGTTTCAGGGCAACCTCTAAGCTGTGAACCCCTATAAAATCACAAGTTACACAGTCACCAGATACAAGGGCATAGGGGGAACATTCCAAAGTGAGGAATCAAGGAAGGATGCACCCAAGCCAAGACTGAAATCCAGCAGAGCAATCCTGTAACTCCACCGCCAGCATCTGGAGCTCAGCGGGAGGTGAGCTCCAAGAGGCCTGGGCAGCTGAGCCCTCCGTTCGCTAGCTCAGCACACATCCCATGTTCCTGGCATTTCCAGTACCCTGGTGGCTTCCCGGCACCTTGGGCTTCACCCTCACAGCTTCAAGCACCACCATCAGGGGCTGCCTGCAAGGACTTCGATTCTCCTCCACACTGCCTGAAATCTGCGTGGTCACTTCCATGACCCCATCATTGATGCATTTTGCATGCCTCAAAGACCAGCACCAAAAAAGATGAAAATAGATTTACCATTTGATCCAGCTATACCACTCCTGGGTATATACCCTCTATTCACAATAGCTAAGAACCAGAATCAGCCCAGATGGCCATCAACTGATGAATGGATAATGAAGATGTCATACATATACACAATGGAATTCTACTCAGCAGTAAGGAAAATGAAATAAAATTTGCAGGAAAATGGAGTTGAAAAAAGCCATTCTAAGCAAGGTCACCAGGCACAGAAGGACAAACACCACACACACTCTCATCTGCAGTTCCACCCTGGGATCAAGCACCAGGAATATGGGCATAAAACCAGAATGAGAGCAGGAGAGAGAAGAAACAGGGAGAAAGGAGAAACAGGGAGAGAGGAGTTACTTGACAGGTGAGGACAGATTATTGGGGGTGGGAGGGGTTTGCAGGTAGGAGGTGGGGAGGAAATTACACAAAACATGAATCAGCTCCAGGGAAACCCTCCTGGCTGGCAATCTACAAAATGTAACCACCAATAAAGGGGGAGGGGAAATAGTCTGGACAGAAGGTGGAAAAAGCTTAACCTAAAATCATGGACTCCAGCTGGTAAATCCCAGGCCCAGAACTGGGTTGCCCCCCACAGTGAGCTGTCAGCCAGGGAGATCCATGAGGTCCCAAAACAATGTAGGCCATTGCCAAAACACATTAATTATCCTCAAGAGCTAAAAGGTAAGAAGACCCTATTGCTGAAGACACCACAGGCTGTGGTCACAGGACATTGGAACATTGTGCTAGAATTGAAAGGGGAACTAGCTTCCTCCTGGCTAGCCTTCATAGTGCTGGAGAGCCCTATGGGAGCAGCTGGAGGACAATGGTCACCACCAGCATGAATAAGCAGGGGACCCTGCAAACTATGAAATGAACCAGCCAGTCAAGAAGTAGACACTTGTACCCGGGTGTGGTGGCTCATGCCTTTAATCCCAGCACTCGGGAGGCAGAGGAGGATCACTGAGAGTTCAAGGCCATCCTGAGACTACACAGTGAATTCAGGTCACCCAGGGCTAAAGTGAGACCCTACCTTAACCCCCCCCCCCGAAAAAAAAGTACAGACTTGTACAATAGTGGCACACAGCCTCTACAGGTAACAACTGTTCTCTGACTAGACATGAGGCCCACTCAGTGGGAGTGAACTCTTATCTGGTACTGGAAACCAAGTCAGAATCTTTGGTCAGGAAACTCAGACCTCAGAAAGAAGCCCACGCTGCTCTCTGGAGAAGAATGGGCTTGCACTCAAACAATCTCTCAAATAACTCTGTATACCCCCTTTAATGCAGGCTGCTCCCACCCTTGGTTGGAGAATATGTTTTGTTTTACGGATGGCAGAGAAAAAAGAGAACCAAGATCCATCAATAAGACAATAGCTGACTGCCCACCATGAAACATGCCACCTCTACCACATCTGCTGGGGCTCAGGAGAAATTGACAAGAATATTGCTCTTACTGCTGGCCTGACAACCAGCTCCAGGGAGACAGTGACAGACACAGTGATCAATCAAAACCCATCAAAGCAGAAATCCAGAGGCTAACAGAGAACGTAATACTAAACTGGACTGCCAACAGGCCTGCCATGGCTCAGGGAACATTGCAAAAGAGGGGACAGAAAGATTGTAAGAGCCACAGAATGGGTAGGAATACCCTAAGAACTGGTCCCATCTCCCCCAAACTCACAGGGACTGACTGAGGCCTTCATGACCCCACAGTGAATAGCATAACCACACTAAGAAGGGCCAGGGAACAGGAGTAGGGGAAAGGGGATGAAAGAGTATAGGCACTTATATATTTTTTTTAAGTAAAAAAAAAAAAACAGTACCAGGGAGCCAGAGAGAAGGCTCAGTGGATAAAGGGACTTGCTTGCAAGTCTGAAGGCCTGGGTTTGATTCCCCAATACCCACATAAGCCAGATGCACAAAGTGGCACATGTTTCTGTAGTTCATTTGCAGCAACAAGAGGCTCTAGCACACCCATCCTCCTTTCTCTCTCTCTCTCCTTGAAAATTATATAAATAGTGGGGTTTTTTTTAAAGCACTAGAGCTGAGATTTCTCAGTGGTTATAGGCACCTACTTGCAAACCTTGCCAGCCCAGGTTCAATTCCCCAGTACCCACTTAAAGCCAGATGCACATGCATCCAGAATTCATTTGCAGCAGAAACAGGCCCTGGTGCACACATACATACTTACTTTCAAATAAGAATTAAAAAAAAAAAAAAAACAAAAAACAGCATCATATGGACACCACCAATGTCTGCCACCAGCTCAAGGAGTAGCTAGGTCCCTTGGGATCACAGATGTAGTAGCCTCCATGATCGGAGGGTTGTGAAATGAATCCTGGGGAGGAATTTAGGAGGAAGTTCTGAGTCAGCAAGGTACCCAAGGGCTTTCTCTATCCAAGGTCTCAAGACAGAGTCTCATGCACCTTTTTACCCTTGTGACCGTGAGTCACTCATTCCTGAGAAGTAGGGTCTTGCTCATTCTGTAGTCCAAGGATGGCCTTGAACTCACAGCAATCTTCCTCTCTCTGCCTCCCAAGTGCATCACTTCGATTAACATCTGAAATAAGCACCTTAAGGGAGGGTCTGTTTGGGCTCAGTTTCAGAGGTTTCAGTCCAACATTACAGAAAAGGCCTAGCAGAGCACAGCAGCTTATAGTAAGTACCATGACCAGTAAGGGGGGGGGGGGAGAGAGAGAGAATGAATGAAGATGCCTGTGGTGCAGGGTTACAGTTATTAGGACCAGAACATGAGCCCTAACAAAGTCAGATCAGCAACTCATGCCCAAGCCAATTAAGAACACCAAATTACAAATTAACAGTGAAAAGCAAAAAAGGAGATTTATTCAAGGTGACCACCTTGGGAGGAGCAAAGAGGTCCAGTGACAACCCCCCCCCAGTCCTCCCAGCCCCTCCTTCAATCTTCAGGGTACTCACAGGAGGAGGGTTTAAGAAGGCAAAAGGCCCACATGGATGTGACCCTGCCTGTTGTGTTCAGCCACATGCCACTGGGATGAATCTCCAAACCAGGCACAGTTTATGGGAGGAAAGAATTTATTGAAGCTACAGATCCAGGGGAAGTTCTGTAATGGTGAAAGAGGCTGGCCCTCCTTTACTGGTACAAGCAGAGAGAAACCCATCACCAGCACCACAGGCAGGGGCCAAGGGAGAAAAATCTCCTTTCCCTTTATGTAACCTTAAGGTGGGACCTTGCAACCTTTTCCCAGACTTAATGGCTTTCTAAGTCTCTGGAATTTCCTTCCTGCACTGCCCACACAGGAAGAGATGCTCATTTCTAGCTTCTTTGAGCTTCCTTACATCCTGTCCCCAACTGAGAGGCAGCCTTCCTGTAAACATCCTCAGAGACCCACCCAGGATAATTAAAAAGATCAAGTTGATAACAAAGCCTAACCATTGCACTGCCCATCCCACTTCTCAACCACAGCCTCTCTGAGCTGCAAGACCCATAGTCCTGGCCTTTTTTTTTTGCTTGTTTGTTTAAGCCCTCACCAGCCTGAAAAATCTGAGGGAATTACAATTCTTGGGGTTCAGTGTTTTAATAATCTGACAGCCAAAGGGAAGTGCTCCAGTATCTTAAGAATCCTTCCTGCCAGAAACTAGCATTTCTCATTTATATTCTCCCTCTGATCCTATCTGTTCCCTGGGCCTACTGCACAGTAGGGTGTCTTTCCCCTTAATCCTCAAAGTCACACCCAGGGGGTGCTTGACTAACCACCTAGGTGCATCTCAAGCCAGTCAAATTGACACGATTAACCATAGTATTTAACAGTTTTATTTTCAAAAGTTACCTGACCCCTGGATTCAATGCCATATATACATACAGTAAACGGCATGTTCATGCTCCTGAGTGTCCTTCCATGTGGCTGGGGATTGGTCCAGGCACTAGAGGCTTAAAAGCAAGCAAAAAGAATAGTTTTTAGTAAACGGTTAAGATTGTAATTGTTTTGATCACATACAGTACAGGTTGGCTCAGAGGCAGACACCAGCCCACAGTAGCATTTTCTTCCAGAGAGACGAAATTAACAGGTATGTGAGATGTCATTTTATCAAATAGTAAACAGAACATTTTTACTTGGTTCCTCTTGCACCGTCTGTTTCTCTCCACCCTTTTTTCGCCCTAATCGCGACTAAAGTTCTACTTTAGAGACTTAGGTCCTCTGGTTACAAACTGCATAATCCTTGGCAAGTGACTTAAAGATAAATTAATAAACCCATCCGTGCACAGTGGTGGCCACGCCTGTAATCCTAGAGGCATTGGGACTGCAGAACCGGCTAAAGTCAGCCTCGGCTGCATGAGTTCGAGGCCAGCCTGAGCTACATAAGACCCTGCCCAAAAAATAAAAAGAAAGCGATAAACGCAAAGCCTAGGCTTCACAAGCCACCCGGGAGGATAGTTACCTCCTACCGATGGGCGACAGCAACCGGAGCCACCAACCCGCAAGAACCACGAGGCGTGGCAAGTGGCGCCCAACAGAAAAGCGACTGCAGAACTCCGGGAAACCGCCGACACCACGGAGGCCACACCCACACCGCACCGCGGCGCAGGCGCGTGACCCCCCCCTCGCTCCACCCCCACCCTTTAACCCCGCCCACCCGCACCCGGCATGCTCCGCGCCGACCTTTTTCCTTCCAAGCGACCCCTACCTTCGGCGCCTGACAATGACAAGCGGCGCGCGGGGCATTGTGGGCCCTGGGGTCCAAGTGAGGCCGGGACCGGAAAGAGAAAGCAAAAGATGCGCCCAAGCGGGAGACGCAGGCTCCGCGCATGCGCAGAGCGAGCGACGGGCCCGGAGAAGGGGTGGGGCCCGGCCTACGGCGAGCGCAGTGGGGCGGGGCCTCGCGGCCTTGGCGGGGCGTCCGCGACCCGGGCGGGGCGGGCGGAGGAGGAAGTGTCATGGCGTCGGGCCGTGGAGCTTCTTCTCGCTGGTTCTTCACTCGGGAGCAGCTGGACAACACGCCGAGCCGCCGCTGCGGAGTCGAGGCGGACAAGGAGCTGGCGTGTCGCCAGCAGGCGGCCAACCTCATCCAGGAGATGGGGCAGCGCCTCAACGTGTATCCTTCCGCCGCTACTCCGCCGGGCCTGCGCCGGAACATGGCGCCGCCGCGGGAGCGGGCCGGGGGGCGAGCGGGACCCGGGGACGAGCGGGGCCGGGGGGCGAGTGGGTCCGAGGCCGGGGAGCGAGCGGGGCCAAGGCCGGGGAACGAGCGGGGCCGGGAAGCGAGCGGGGCCGGGGCCGAGGCCGGGAGGCGAGCGGGGCCGGGCTGGGCTGCGGCGTGTGGTGGCGAGGGAGCGCGTAGTGCGGCAGGGAGAGAGACCGGGGCGGAGGAACGTTCGAGATCTCCCGCTGGAAGGTGAGAGGTCTCCCGAGGCGGGTGCAGGCACCGGTCCGCTGCTAGACGGCCCTCCCGTGGGTGGTGCGCGCGCACCGCCGGAGTATGCAGGCGGCTGTGCAGCAGGGTAGGCATGTGCACGCACGTGTGTACGCACCTGCGTCTGGCTCGCGGTTCTTCCAGATCCTGCGGTGGGGGAGGGGAGAAAGTGCCGTGTAGGTTGTGAGCGGCTGAGTGGGTTGATTGATTGCATTGGGAAGGAACCGCACGTGAAGAATTTCCCTTCTGATTTATCTTGGAAATGTAATGTGCTTCTCAAATTATTTCCTAAACTCTGCATCTCAGCTCTCAGCTTACAATAAACACTGCGATTGTTTATATGCACAGGTTCTATATGCACCATTCCTTTACCAAATTCAACAAAAACGTGAGTGATGTTTGTCGTCTTATCCTTCCAAATGGTCAAGTAGATAGCAAAGGAAAAAAGTTAGTTGGTCGTTATTTTTATTGCTGTATTTAGTATTCTGAGCTAACCATAACTAAATGATTTAAAATACATGTTTTTTAAAAATTTCTTGATTCATTAAGGTCATAGTTAAAAGAGCTGTCTAGAAAAATTCTGTTTATTAATACCATAATTTCAAGATGCCAAAAAAATCTGTTTATAACCTGTAAGCCGTAGTTAGCTACGGCTTACAGGTTATGAACTCCTTGAAGTTTTTGGCAGTTCAGGGATCAGTTCTCACTTAAAATATACTCTGGCCAGGATTGAGTTGATTGTGCGTTGTATTAATTTTGGTGTAAAACTACTCAGTAGGCACTGATTTTTTGACCACATTCTGTAAGCTTTGATAGATTGGTATTTATTTGTTTTGTTTTGAGACAGGGTTTTGATGGCCTGAAACTCAACAATCCTCCTGCCTCAGCTTTCTGAGTGTTGGAGTCTTGGGTGGGTATAACCATTGACACCACATGCAGCTTCAGTGGAAATTTTTTAAAGCCTTGAAAATCATGAGCTTGATGTTTGTTCTTTTCAGAATCACTCCCCCCCTTGCATATTTATAAATGTTTGATCCTTCCTGAGTTCTGTATTCTACTTACATTATATATGGGTAGTTATTAGGATATCATTTGCTAGGAATGGTTTCAGAGAAGTGCCTTTAGAATATTTTATCAAAATTGTTTTTATTTTAACTTTAATGTGGTGTGGAAATAGTATACACACATTTTTTTTGTGGTGCTGGATATGCCCTGTGGGCATGCATGAGGAGACCTGGAGAAAGTTACTCTTCCTCTATGGCTTCTGATTTGCTGCCTTGAGACAGGATCTCACTGAATGTGGAGCTGCAAGTCAGATTGGCTGACTAGCAAGCCCCTCTGTTCCCCTCTTGACTGAGGTTGCAAGTGTGTGTAGCCACACCCAGTTTTGTTTTGTTTTGTGGGTCTTGGGGATCAAACTCAGGTCCTCATGCTTTCTTGGCAAAAACTCTTTACTTGCTAAACCATCTCCCCAGCTCCTAGAATATTAGAAGTGGGAAACGTTTTGTGGCTAATTGTGCTGTTTTTCTGATCATATTGGTATATAGGTATCTATTTTCATAGAGGTTTGGGTCATGAAGTCCCTGTTCTGCTCTTCCTCTTCTTGAATCTGATTCTTGCCTCTTGCTTTTCTGCTCTAACTCTGCTCTGGCTCTGTGGTAGTGTAACGAAGGAGAAAGGAAGCTGTTGGAAGTACCCAGCTATTTAACTGTCTCTAAGACAGTAGTGACTAATGTCCTTCCATATATAACACTGGTAGAATATTACAAGTCAAACTAGCTCTGGAAACTCTTTCTGTCCTAGAGTAAGGTAAGGGTCCAAGGTCTTTCTTTCATTTGTACATACCCTGTACCATTTGTTGATTTATTTTTTTTTTAACAGTTCTTTCTAGTGTGGTTGCTTTGTCTGAATTAAGCACCCTATCAGCTTTGCTAAACTGTTTGCAATGTACTGTTTGCACAGTAGCTTCTCTGATTTCTAATTCTGCCACTGGCTGTTGTCTATTTCCCTGGTCCCTCCTGCAGTGTGCCTGCTCCCAGCAGTCTCTTCAGTGTGGAGCCCAAAAGAGAACTGGGAGATGCCTTCCTAGATTATGCTTCAGCCCTTGACACTCCCTCCGCGTGGCTTGTCTCACCAGCTTGTGCACGTTGGCTCTTTTGATGTCCTCAGCTCTTGTCCGCCCCCTCCTGCTTCTTGCCCCATGGTGCCAGGCCTATGACTCCAGAGCAACCTGCTCTGCCCTCCATTTGTATTTGGGGTTTCCTAAGCTTACCCTCTTGTATGATTTGGTTGCAACTATCCATAGGACTTTGTTTTGTTTTTCTGTGGAGGTTGTGTATGGCCTCTGCCTCCATATCCTGTCTGCTTTTTTCAGGTATGTCTTTAAAGGCTTTCTTCAGTCACACCTGTATGATACACTCATACAGAACTATAATGGACTATCATTCGAATTTATTTGCAAGGTGTAAGTCCCTCTAGGAAGGTGAGATCTTTGGCTGGGGGCCCAGGTATTTTGAAGCATTCACCCCATGTCACCCAGCTTGTGCTAGGCTACCTCCCAAATGCCAGAATTACAGCCAAGCACTATTGTGCCCAGCAGGTTGTTTGTGACAGATGGAGCCACTTGAAGTTTGTTCTGTTAAACCAGGGTGTTGATCTGTTGGGAAAAGTTGTTTAGGAATAAACTTCGTGACAAAGTATATGATGTCATTCATTAATTGACTCTTTAAATTGAGTATTTCCCAAAAAGTGTCAAGTGTTTGTGAAGCAGGTGCTCTTATCTGCCTAATTGTAGAGATGTTGACAAGTGGGTTATAGTCACTCTGAAATACAAAACACTTTTAAAGTATATATTTATGTATTTGAAAGACAAGAGGCTCTTCTGGCACTGCAAACTAACTCCAGATGCATGTATTATTTTTTTTATGTCGGAACTGGGAAATTGAGCCCAAACCTACAGGCTTTGCAAGCAAGCACCTTTAATTGCTCACCATTGAGTCTCTATTTTGATGTCATTCTTTCCCCCCTTCGATTATACAGGTCTGTGCAGTAGCCACTGTCAGGTCATGAATACCGTGGCCGCTTTGTGCCACAAAAGTCATGCATCTTAATTTATGTGACTTAGAATTAACTAGTATCCATGTAACTCCAGATGTACAAAGTGGCACATGTGTCTGGAGTTTATTTGCAGTGTCAGGGAACCCTGGTGTCCATTCTCACTCATAAATATTTAGGGGAGGGAAGAACTGTTGTTGACTATAATCCCAGCATTTGGAAGACTGAGGCAGGAGGATTTCAAGTTTGAGGCTAGCGTGTGTTAACAGCAGGACCCTTTCTCAAAAAATAAAATAGGGCTGGGGAGGTGACTCCATGGTTAAACGTGCTTGCTTGCAAAGCCTTCTGGCCTGGGTTCAATTCCTCAGTACCTATGTAGGGCCAGATATACAAAGTGGTGCATGCATCTGGAGTACGAGGCCCCATCATGCCCTAATTACTCTTTCTCCTAAAAAGAGTCCAAGAAAATGAACCCACTTTAACCCTAACAAATTAATTTTCCAGGCCACTGTAGAGGGGAGTTGGATCTGAGTTTTAGTAGTTTATAAGCTTGTTAAATTAGGTTTTTGAGATAGGGTTTCACTGTAGCTCCAGCTGGCCCCTTAGCTCGCAGGCACTATGCACTGCTAATTAAAGTAAAAATCAAATTAGATCATGATATTCTATTTTAATATTCCACCATTCACTTCCTTACAACTGGAATGTAGGGACATTAATATTTTACACTTAAATCAGTTCAAGTTCATAAAGCTGGCATATAGAGTGCTCTATGACCATAGTTAAGGAACAGTATGTAATGTGGAATCTGCTCTAAAGGCTACAGAATTCACTTGTTCAGTGTTAAAATTTGTAAATGTGGGCTGCAGAGATGGTTCATTGGTTAAGGTGCTTGTGTGCAAAGCCTGATAAACCTGGTTTGATTGACCACATAAAGCCTGATGCACACACGTGCACACATGCTCTCGCTCATGCATTGTGCAGACTCACTCTCTGCTTGAAAATACTTTGCTAAAAATTTTGTGAAGTGTGAAGTCATTTTGTACAGCAAACATTTACTAATAGATGTGAAGTTAGTGGCTTGTACTTACAGCATTAGGATCGGTATTCTACAAATTGAGTTAACAGCAATATGGCAGCAGAGATGGGCTGTTTTTCTTTGTAAATATATAAGACATGAATGTGCTTTCCTTTGGGATATATTCTAGTAGAAGAGAAGAAAATGACTCTGAAGTTTAGTTTTAACTGGTCTCATGGAAATGGCCAGGAGCACTAGACAATGGGAGCTGTTTTGTATGTTCATGTGTCTGACTCTGTATATAGCACATGGACGGTGCCTAATGCATTGAAAACTACACTGGAATAAATTTTACTTTCAGAATGTAAGCAATGTGAGATAATTTTCTGTCAAGTATAACTTTTGATAGATCTGTACTTACTTCACTTTGTTGAAATACTAAACTCTGAATTAAGATACAGTATCAATGTATTTTGAAGTCCTAATGTAAGGAAATACAAACTAACACTATACTTTTTGTTATTGTTGTTTTGGTTTTTCGAGGTAGGGTCTCACTCTAGCTCAGGGTGGCCTTGAACTCATGGTGATCCTCCTACCTCTGCGTCCCTAGTGCTGGGATTAATGCGCCACCACGCCCGGCTGTTTTGTTTTTGAGGTAGGGTTTCACTCTAGTCCAGGGTGGCCTGGAACTCACAGTGATCCTTCTACCTCTGCCTCCCAAATGCTCGATTAAAGGCATGGGCCACCATATCCAGTTTTTCATTGTGTGTGTGTGTGTGTGTGTGTGTGTGTGTGTGTGTGTTTGTATGTCCATGTCCATAGTGTTCACACATGTATGTCCTCATACTTTTGATACTGACTTTTATGTGGCTCAGATTCTCACACAAAATATCACCCTAACACTGGCTGACCTGGAACTTTCTCTGTGGCCCCAGGCTGGCCTCCATCTGAGATTAAAAGGCTTGATACTGATTTTAGATTGAGATAAAGTGCATTACATTAATAGTTGAAAGGGTGTGTTTTAGTTGTCCAACCTCCACCATAATCTAAATTTAGAATATTACCCTCTGTCCCTCACCGACTCCTCAAGAAAGGCCATTCTGAAACCGGGCGTGGGGTCTGGTGGCACACGCCTTTAATCCCAGCACAGAGGTAGGAGGATTGCCTTGAGTTCAAGGCCACCCTGAGACTACATACTGAATTCCAGGTCAGCCTGGACTAGAGCGAGACCCTACCTTGAAAAACAAACAAACAAACAAAACCAAAAAGGCTGTTCTGCCCTGCCTGCAACAGAACGTTTACCAGTCCTTTCCCTTCACAACTCTGTTCAGTTCATTTTTACCTCATAGATTTGCATATGTTTTATTTGTGGAATCCTGCACCTGTAGGATGCCCAACGCCTGTTAGTACTTCCTTCTTGCAGCCAAGGCTGAGCTCTGGTGAAGGTGTGGATAGATTCTAGTGTCAGCTTCAGAGTGAGCACACCGTATAGACACCTCAGGGTGGAATTGCAATTCTGGTATGGTAGTTTCTAGACTGCAGTAACCGTAGGTGCTTGTTTTTGTTTGTCAGCAGTCTGTGTATCCCTGGCCTCTTCACTCAGTCAGCCTCCCTAGTGCTGGGGTGACGGGCCTGTACCCCACTTCTGGTTTATGCTTTGCTGGAGGTTGAACCCAGGGCTCTGGGCATGCTCAGCCAGTGTTTTACTACCTGAACAACAGCCCATAATCTATATTGAGAAAGAGAATGGGCATGCCAGGGCCTCTTGCCACTGCAAACAAATTTTAGGCTCATGTACTACTTTGTCAACTGGCTTTATGCAGGTACTGTGGAATTGAACACTGGGCCAGCAGTCTTTGCAAGCAAGTTCCTTTAACCTGAGCCATCTCCTCAGCCCTTGGATAGGTTTTTTGTTGTTGTTGTTGTTGTCAATTTGCTTTTTGTCTTTTGGGGGGGCTTGTTTTGGGTTTAGAGAGACTTCTTAGATTAAGAGAGAGAAAGAGGAGAAAGTACAGAGAGCGCCTGCCAATGAAAAGACAAAGCCCTCTTGGATAGCTTCTTTTTTTTTTTTTTTTCCTGAGGTAGGGTGTCACTCTAGTCCAGGTTTACCTGGAATTCACTATGTAGTCTCAGGGTGGCCTCGAACTGAAGGCAATCTACCTACCTCTGCCTCCCAAGTGCTGGGATTAAAGGCATGCACCTCCACGGCTAGCTCTTTTTTTTTTTTTTTTTTTTTCAAGC
>PVHP010013273.1:0-20285 GCA_004024765.1 Zapus hudsonius | reverse complement strand
GGAGAGGTAGGAACAAAAACACATAAGGGAAGGAATAGAGAAGGCCAAGGGAAAAGTGTCATGATGTCAGTGCTTAAATTCTTAGAACCACAGCAAACTCTGAGGGCCTGAGTTGGTTACTTTCAAGACCAGCTCTAACAAGACCCACGTGTCTAATTTCTCATCATAGAAGTAACAAGTCATTCCTGTGGGGCGCTGTCTTAGTGCCCTGTCTTACATACATCGGTTTGTTTAATTCTCACCACAGCTTTAGAAGCAGGTACTTTCTCCTGGTTCACACCAGAAGAAAACTGAGCGAGAGAGAGATGAATTTGCCTGCTGTAGTCACATAGTAGCCAGGCCTCCACTGGGACAGCCTGGCTGCTTCAGGCTGTCACTGGCTTCATCACCTCTGCCCACCTCTGTCTTCGTAATCTGTGGTAAGGTTCTCTTCCGCAGACGCTTGCCTTGGTTCCGCAGTCTAATGTTCCCTTAACATGCTTGTACATGGTGTAAAGTGAGAGGCTTCAGATACTATTTAAAAATCAACTTCCCTTCATTTTCTTTCCTTCAGCTAGAGGAATTTGAGAAAGTTTATTTAACTGGGTATTAGGACATTAAAATAACACATATTCTGTGAACTGAATGTCAGTTCAAAATTGTTTGGCCACACAAACCACGCTGTCTACACTCCTACAATAATTGTTTTGGGTTTTTTGATTTTAACCAAGTTCACATGTTCTAGTGAAAGTTGGCTACCTTTAAAAGGATGCTTACTTTTTTTTTTTTTTTTTCCGAAGTAGGGTCTTTCTGTAGTCCAGGCTGACCTGGAATTCACTATGTAGTCTCAGGGTGGCCTTGAACTCACGGCAATCCTCCTACCTCTGCCTCCCGAGTGCTGGGATTAAAGGCATGCGCCACCACGCCCGGCTAAGGATGCTTACTTTTAAAAGCACAGACCAGCTAGTGATTCTTTCTTTAAGCCACAAATTAGCCTTCCATACAAAAGTCGTAGTGTTTAGTTTGATCACCTTCTTAATCATGCTTAAAATTAAAGCCTCACATAGCTGTTCACCAAGCATCTATCTAAAAGGTATTTGATTTATTTTATTTTATTTTATTTTTACAGCCCTTGAGGAGTTAGTGGGCTTCCTGTGGCCTGGGAAGAGTACTGGGGTCAGTATGACACTGCAGGCAGATGAGACTTGAGCCCTGTTTGTCTAAGTGTGGCTGAATGAGCTAGGAGCCTGCTCTCAGTGTCCTGCTTGGCTCCCTGGACACTTGATGCTGTATTACAGGATTTAGAATAATGAGGTCTTTGTTTCCTGGGACTATCTTATAGGATAAGTGGTATAAACTTGTCTTCAAGAAAAGGTGTGTAGGATTGAGGCTTACATGAAGTATGAAGAAGACACCTTGGAATCGGAACTTTGCCAAGAAAGGTTTGTAAGTCTGCTTTGACTTTTGTCTTGAGCCTCTGTTGCTTTCCTCTTTGGTGGGGTTAGCATTTCTGGGCTCGGTGAGCTGTTCTCTTTGATAAGTTAGATGATAAATTAGAGATTGTTTGAAACCAAGTGTCTCCATTTTATTGTTTATTGAATTTCTTGGGTGGGCACTGGCTCCTAGATTTTAGTTTTGTTTGTTTGCTTGTTTGTGAGGCAGTCTCACTGATACCGAGGCTGGCCTTGAACTCACAGTGATACTCCTGCCTCGGCCTCCTTAGTGCTAGATGTGCATCACCACCTGGCTGACTGTTGGATTTTTATTGTGGCATTAGGAGAACTTTGAATTCATGTTGTTACCTGTACATATTCTAAGCCATATCTCATCCATAGAGGAAACATAATGAATAACTTACGCTGTGTTTTAGCCACTTACATATAAATTTTACTCTTTTGAACATTCTTGAATTTCCCAATGTCTTTCATGCTATGATTTTATTAAAAAGAAAGTGATCTGAAGGTCTTTAACATTATCTTAACATTACTTCTGGTTGTTTATTATAGTATTAATCAGTTTTATTGTTACTGTAATGAAAAGCCCAAGGTAGTTAACTTCTAAAGAGCAAAGGTTGGCTTTGGCTTATGTTTCTGGTGTCAGTGTTTTGGAATTGTGGCAGAGGTCCTACATAAGGAAATGGCAGATGACTCTCCTTCCTCGCTGACAGAAAGACCAAGACCAGCTCACTTAGACACTTATCCCTTGCACTGGACTCTTTGCATTTGCACACATCCAGATTATAACGGAAGGCGAATCTCCTTAGCGGGGCTGCTTTGGCAGTTCATACTGCAGAGAGACAACTCCATGGAGTTGTGTTTACTCCACTGGTCTGCCATGAGACGGAAAGTCCCCTCATATTCCTCAGCCAGTGTGCATTTCCCCTCACGCCTCAAAGCTCTGAGGATTGCATCTACTTTTCCTCGGCAGAAGGTCTTGGCTAGTGTGAACTAAGATTCATGCCTCTTTCTCCACCTCCCCTTTGGCACTATGTCTGTGTAGTGACTGAAAACTAGGTACCTGAATCCTCGCTGCATTTGGAAATTACCCTTCTGTGAGAAAGTTTTTGTATGAAATCTTAAAACATAGATGAGCTTAATGTATGTTTGGTTTCTGAGTAAGTGATGACTTGGTATGTTACTAACTTTGGGGATAGTTAGAATCTGTTTCCTGTCTTGGTTATTTTGAAGTGTTGTGTTAGAACATTCCTTCTGGAGCTCCTCCTTCTCACAGTGTCTTTTCTTGGGTGCTACATTGCTACTCTGGTTTTGCAGCTGCTTTTTTTTTTTTTTTTTTTTTTTTTTTTTTTTTTTTTTTTTTTTTTTTTTTTTTTTTTTTTTTTTTTTTTTTTTTTTTTTTTTTTTTTTTTTTTTTGAGGTAGGGTCTCACTCTAGCCCAGGCTGACCTGGAATTCACTATGTAGTCTCAGGTTGGTCTCGAACTCATGGTGATCCTCCTACCTCTGCCTCCCAGTGCTGGGATTAAAGGTGTGTGCCACCACGCACGGCCCTTTTTTATTTTTTATTTATTTATTTATTTTTTTCAAGGTATGCTGTCACTCTAGACCAGGCTGACCTGGAATTCACTCCGTAGTCTCAGGCTGGCCTTGAACTCATGGTGATACTCCTACCTCTGCCTCCTGAGTGCTGGGATTAAAGGCGTGCACCACCACGCCTGGCAGCAACTGCTTTTCTTAATACTCCAGTGGAGAAACTAAGACATGAGGTCGCAGGTTCATTTTTTAGGATAATGTTTGTTTGCCCTGTATATTCTTTCTCTGCTCCCAACCTCCTGCTGTACAGCCCATCCCTGCCAGGCTGGTGAGCACTGGAAAGCCTTCTGTCTTTAAAGATGGCATCGCTTTGCTTGATTGTTTTTTTTTCCTTTACCTCCTCAATGCTTATTTTAGTATTTATTATTAAACTTCTCATTTAGCTAACATAAATCTTTTCTCTTTTTCTCTTAGTTTGCTCTCCTTACAAAATGAGTGGAACAAATTTTGTTTTGAAGTAACTAGTTTTATTTAATGAATGCTTACTAAACCCTTGGGTTAAGAGCTGGTGTACAAAGCTGTTACATGAGCCTTGCCCTGGCCCAGTGTATACTATATACTACATTTCTTTCCTTGCACACACCCCTTAAAAAGTAGTACTTATTCCTAAAATATATTTGCTTTGAAATGACTTTTTTATGTGTCCTACAGATCATCTCACCAACTGCATTATTTTTGGCTGCAAAAGTGGAAGAACAGGCTCGGAAACTTGAGCATGTGATCAAAGTAGCACATGCATGTCTTCACCCATTGGAGCCCCTGCTGGATACAAAATGTGATGTACGTAATACGGGGACATTCAGAACTCCTTTATAATATAGGCTTAATAAAAAGACTTCCAACTAGGGGCTGGGGAAGTGGCTCAGTTTTTAAACGAGCTTCCTTGCAAAGTTTATTGGCCTGGGTTCAGTTCCCCAGTAGCCATGTAAACCCAGATGCACAAAGTGGTGCATGCGTAAGACTTCAACTAGGCCTGCCCGCCAAGTGCTGCTTGTTAGTGCCTCTTAGGAACAAGGAGGCATTATCTGGCAGAAAGGTTCACATTTGTCACTCTAAATTGTATAAGATTTTGATCAAGGGGCTCTGGTTCAAAGTTACCTTGAAATATTTGCCATTGGTGGCTTACCTCCACAGCACACCTGTGAATATGAGAGAACAAGGTCTGTCACCTGCTGCTAGGTCTGGTGAGACTGGTACCAGAGGAAGGAATGGAAGATCACTTCTTCCTGTGACATCTTAAAATAGAAGCTAGAGCTGTGAACTTAAAAATCCCTTTTCTAGCCTTAGAGATAAATGATTTAATCAGGAACCTTTGCCCACTAAGGGAGGGAAGTATCAGTGATGAGTAACTTTGTGATTTTTTTTTTTAAAATAATAGTTCTTAACAATTCCTATCAGCTTTATCAACCCAATTATTTCTAGTGAGTGCTTGGGAATATTGTTCAATTATTAGAAATCTTGTGTTTTAAAAATAAACCAGTCGTTTCAAAATCGGGCATAAATGAAATTGAAGGTGTGTTTTCAGTGCCTGGGATTAGCATTGTGGTGGGAGCGTGCATGTGTGTGTTTCATGTGCATACAGATACTAAGGTTTTGTTGATTCAAGGAGGTCTCTGGAACCCAAGCTGGCCGTGAGCTCACAATGTTTGTGTCTCAGCCTCCTAAGCACTGGGTCACTGTTGTGGTCCTGAGACTGGGATGGCAGAAGTTTCCTTATGGGGAGGGGGTCATTTCTTGACATTTAGAGAAACGCTCCCTGGATTTAATGTCTTCATGGTGTATTGGTGACATTATGTCTATTGTGTTTTAATCTAGAAATACAAGGTTTTGTTTACTTAGATTTTTGCCTTTCCTAGGGAGGGAAAGTTAATTCTAAAAATAACTCACTGGGCTGGAGAGATGGCTAAGGTGCTTGCCTGCAGAGCCTAACCCGAGTTCAATTCCCCAGTACCCATGTAAAGCAAAGCCAGATGCAAACTGGCGCACGTGTCTGGAGTTTGCAGTAGCTAGAGGACTGGACGGGTCCATATGCCTTGTGTCTCCCTTCTCCTGCCTTCTCTCTCTCTCTCTCTCTCTCCATATGCCTTGTGTCTCCCTTCTCCTGCCTTCTCTCTCTCTCTCTCTCTCTCTCCCTCTCTCCCTCTCTCCCTCTCTCCCTCTCTCCCTCGCTCTCTCCCTCTCCCCCCCCCTCTCTCTGTGTCTGTCTGTCTGTCTCTGTCTCTCTTTCTCTGCCTCTCTTTCTCTGCAAATAAATAAATAGATAAATAAAATATTTTAAAATAGCTCTGACTGACTTTGACTTCAAGGAACTCTGTGAATGTCTAGTGAGTTGATGAGCCTTTTTCTTGGAAGCAGGTTTGAGTATAGGTGCTCCTCTTTGGCATGGCACTTCTGTGGTATCTTGAACCAGCAATGCCTAAGTTTCACTGGACAAATTGTGTAGGGCTTTTTTTCCCTGATTCATCCCCTTTCATATTATCCTTAGTGCTTTTTGCTTTGTTTCCATTTCCTGTATCTTGGGAAGTAAATATACTATGTCACAGTTTCTAGTCCTCATACTTGGAAACTCCCTTGGTTCTTTGTAATCACTAACGCTTATGAGATATAGCAGGTAGAGTAATAGGCTTACATGTATTTAAACATTTCCATATCATTTTTATCTGGCAGGCTTACCTTCAACAGACTCAGGAACTGGTTTTATTGGAAACCATAATGCTCCAAACACTAGGTAGGTACTTCTCAGTCTCCGTGTGTCTTCTGTTGTTGGGGGGGGGGGGGTTGTTGGTTGGGGTTTAGGTTTGTTTTGCTTTTCTAGGAACAGCCTCATGTTTCCCAGTTTGGCCTTGAACTGGATTCTCACTGGAAAATGAGCTTGAATTCTGATCCTCTTCCCTTTACTTCCCAAGTGCTGGGACTATAGGTATTACATTATTTTAAAAAGTTATTTTAAAAGTTGTTTTGAACCAGAAATAGTCTTGCCTGGTTAGAAGGAAGGCATTTTTGTAAAATTTTATTTGGCATAATTTAGTGTAATGATAGCCTCAGTGTGATTGCTTAGGTTTTGTAGATGCAGCTATCTGCTTTGCTAAGGATTTGCATTATCCAGTGAACTGAAAATGGTCCTGCATGGCTGCTGTGTGTGCACACGTACATGAGTCCTTGCCATGTTTTAATAGGACATGGTAATTTAAATTGTTAGTGTCACCCTAGCCGAGGCTGATCTGGATCTCGTGGCAGTCTTCTTCCTGCCTCAGCTTCCCACTTACTGGGATTGCAGGCAAGAGCCACACGTCTCACTTAGCTAGAAAAGTTCTCTACCACTGAGCCACATCCCCAGCCCTCATTTACATTAATCTTTCACTTTACTAATGAGGAACCGGAGGCCTAAAAAGGTTATGACTGGTCTAAAGTTACGTGTTACTTACTGGGGGATCTAGCAGGGCATAATCAGGTAAACAGGAACACTGGGGAGGTCTTTACTTTAAATATGTAAGCCTCTGGCCTCTGTTAACCTTGGGCTGTTTCTTTACATCTCCATTCTGTAAATATGGAATCATTGTTATCTGCCTTATATCACAAGTGCATTTGACTTCCTGCTTCTCTGGATGCTGAGGGGGTATAGAAGCCCAGTCACTGAGCAAACAAGTTCTTTTTAGTAGAAAAATAGCTTATTTGGTTGCATAGGACTTAAATTTTTTTGTTGTTTTTGAGGCAGAGTCTCACTTTGACTAGAACTCACTGTATAGACCAGACAGTCCTACCTCAGCCTCCCCAGTGCTGTGATTCAAGGCTTGAGCCACCATGCTCAACTGACTTAAAAGATTTTACAAAATGATAGATAAAAGAATTTATTGCCTCCAAATCCAATTTTTTGCATATTATTTTCCTACCTGTAAAAATTATGAATTTATTAAAAGTTTTAAATATTTCTACAATAAAATTATTATATAGTAAATTATAAAATACAAGCTTTTATTATGTGAAGGTGTGGTATGTAGGTGCTGGGCAGGAGTCAATGGCAGAGCAGGCAACTTACATGTATGAGGCCCTGGATTCATTCCCCAGAACCTCTAAAAATAATAATCAGTACATAATATATATTGCTCAGACCACCTCTTATACGTGGAGAATGAACATGCAGTATTTTGGGGGAGCACTAGAATTTAGAAGGGGTGTCTCCATGACTTAGGTATTATGTGCTTGACTGCAGGAGAAATGTAAATAAACTATACAACTTTATAAACCCAGATTACCCATTTGTTAGGCTTTTCCTGTTTCTGAAAACATGAGGTATAACCTCCCTAAAAGCATAAACCCTGCTATTCCTAAACATTAATTGGACATTGAAAGCTTTTCAGCATTTTGTTTCTAGATTTAGAAACAGGGGTTTAGAAGAATGTGAGACCAACATAGTTCACTTACTTACAAGTCGAACTAATAAAATGTAGCTGTAACTAATTGGTGGAAACCCTTTGACTTAGCAGTGTGTGAAACTAAGAGGGTAGTATCACTGAAAGTTCATTACTGGGGCTGGAGAGATGGCTCAGCAGTAAAAAGGAACTTGCTTGCAAAGCCTGATGATCTGGATTCAATTCCTAGCACCCAGATAAAGCCAGATGCACAAAGTGGCACATGTGTCTAGAGTTAGTTTGCAATGGCAAGAGGCCGTGGCATACCTATTTTCTCTCTTTTTCTCTCTCCCCTTATAAATTTAAATACATAAACACACACACACACACACACATATATACACACACACACACATACATACACACATGTTTTTATTTCTGCCACTGTTGCCCTGCAGTTCTGTGTATGAAAGATGTTCTTTTCACATCACATTAAGAAAAATAACACAAACTATACAATCTTCTTAGTTATTTGCTATTATTTTAATCATTTTCGCATAATCCCTGATTAGTTACAATTCTAAATTTTGAATCAAATCACCCTTTATGTTTAATTATGTTCCTATTGAGATGACTGAAGTTGGCTGGAGAGAGGGCTCAGTGGATAAGAGCTCTTACTGCCCAAGCATGAGTTTGTATCCCCAGCGCCCACATGAAGAGCAGCCAGCCTGGTTGTAGCCATTCTCATGCCTAACTCCTGCTGCAGTGGGGATGAGAGGCGGGATCTGGGGTTTGCTGGCTCCAGGTTTGGTGAGGAACCTGTGTCAGGGAGTAAGACAAAGAGCAGGACACCCAGCAGGAGTGCATGCCTGCGTGCACACACGAGAAATTGGTTATTATTTTTGAAGAGATAATGAGCATGTGAGTGATGAGAAGCTTTAATTTTGTCTTTGAATTTCTTTTAATAATGAAGAGTTTATTACACAGTTATGACTGATGGATGGCTTTTCTCAGACAAGTATTGTAGTGTTAAGTAGTTAGGAAACAGTACTTTTCATTTCAGGTTTTGAGATCACCATTGAACACCCACACACAGATGTGGTGAAATGTACCCAGTTAGTAAGAGGTAAGTGATCTCTGAACTTTCAAAATCAGTATCAGTGCTTTTCTTACCTGTAATGGGCTTAGGTGCTGTTTTATTCCTCTGGCCTTCTGTTAGGCTTTATTAAGATGGGGCACATTGTCACCTTGGAGCATTATTTTTAGTGTTTTATTCGTCTACTTATATTTATGTTCCTAGTACATGTAAAATTTGAAGGACTTCCACATATCCACTGAGCCATGTTGATCTCATTTCAGTTAATATTTAAAATTAGTGGATAGGTACAGAAAGTAATCATTTCTGATTTGCATCAAACTTTCAGACAAAAATGGCTGTTATTGGCAGATTTATGACTTTTTAAAAATGACTTGCCCATAATCATTTAAACAAAACAGATTTAACAAACCTTTTTGCAGTTCTCACTAAAAATGGTTCCTTTGTGTATACTGAAGAAAATGATAAAGCATGGTTTGCATAGTTTACAGTGCTGCGTCCATGGTGCTGTGGGGCTGGAAATGGCACAGGCGCAGGTGCTTTGCCCTGCTCGCCACTCCCGTTGGAACTGTTTGTGTGCCCCTAGCATCTCTTGGGACCACTGCATATCTCTTTCTGCTTTTGGAAATGAAATCAGTCTTGGTGTTTCAGCCTTTCACCCAGATGTACTTGCTTTGCAGCTGGCTTTATGAGCTGCTGGGGGTCATTCCAGCCCTGCAGGCTTTCCCAAGCCAGTGCCTCTACCCACCGAGCCATCCCCAACCCTTTTTTTTAGATTTATATTAAATAAAATGGGTAAACCTATTTTTAAAAATATTTTATTTACTTTTTCAAGCAGAGATACAGAGAGAGAGAGAGAGAGAGAGAGCACACCAGGCCTGCCACGTTATGTGTCTGGCTTATGTGGGTCCTAGGGAATTGAACCCGGGGCCTTAGGCACTGGAGGCAAGTGCTTTAACCTCCGAGCCATCTCTCCAGCCCAAAATGGGTAAAACTTTTGAAGACCAAGTCTTTTTGTTGTTACTTTTAGCGTTTAACTAAATATTTTATTCATTTAAATTGAATTATTTTATATCTAAATCACTTTTTATTCTTCTGACGGATGCATTAGAACAAACTTGTGGTTTCATAACTGCAGTGTCCCAGTTAAAAAATTAGAATTCTAGCTGGGCGTGGTGGCGCACGCCTTTAATCCCAGCACTCGGGAGGCAGAGGTAGGAGGATTGCCGTGAGTTCAAGGCCACCCTGAGACTACATAGTGAATTCCAGGTCAGCCTGGACTAGAGCGAGAGCGAGACCCTACCTCAAAAAACAAAAAAAAAAAAAAAAAAAGAATTCTAACGATCTCATTTTTAAATGTTATCACAAGTTATCAATAAATCGCTTTGTAAACTAGAATATATTTAATTATGGTACCTACTCTTCACAATTACACAGATATATTTGATAATACATTCTCTTCCCTAGTGTTGTAGTACAGAATTATCTAGATAACTAATTCTAGTAGTTGAATTTTGAAAAATTAAGAGTAGTATTGTTTTCCTGAAAACTTGAGCGTGAAGCAAATCTTTTCAGGAGTAATAGAAAGCCTTATGATTTGCTCTGTTGAGAACCTAGTGAAGAAAGATACTTGTGTGTGTTTTTTAAAGTCATATATATTACTTTAGTAGGAAATAAAGCTGGATTTTCAATTAACCATTCACAAAAACTACAGATTTGATATGTCATCCAAAACAAAGCATTTAAAGTTGTCACTGGGGCTGGGAAGATGGCCAGTAAGTAAAAGTGCTTGCTGTGTAAGCATGAGAACCCGAGTTTGATCCCTGTCACCCACCTGTAAAAAGCCAGACATGCTGGGGCTTCCTGACCAGTCTAACCATAAACTGGGGAGCTCCAGGTTCAGTGAGAGACTCTGTCTCAGGGAAATCAGATGTAAGAACAGTAGCGAACACCTGGCGTCCTCCTCTGGCCTCCATGTTTGTACACCGCACATGCATCTTCACACACATACTTACACCATACATGCTACACAAATACACACACCAAAAATAAAGCTGTGATTAACACTTCAAGTGTGGCATCCTTAAATTTTGAACCCAAGCATGTGTCCGTGTGCTTCATCTGTCTAACATGTGGGTTAGATGCACGTCTCTATTTAAAGATGTTCTCTCGTGTTTGTCGTGTTTCTCTTTGTCTCTTTTTTGTTATAACCCGAGCTAACAAAAGAGCATTTCCTCTTCTCTCTACTACAGTTACTGTATCAGTTATTAAATTTAGATGTGTTCCTTAGGTGAAAACATGCTATGGTAATCACGTAGGGGTTTTTTTTTCTATTCTACATTTTAGTTGGGGGGGTAAATGAATTTGATGTCTATTTCTTCCCACCCCAGATGAGACAGTTGGTGTTCTGCTACTTTGCTACAGAACTGGCTATTGTCCTCTTACAAGGACCCACGCCTGTGATCTCTCCTTCCTTCTCCACCAGGAAAGAATGCATTGCTAGTCACACTGCCTCCAAGACAGCTGATGCTTTGTCACGTGTTCTAGGCTCACCTCTGACCCTCATGGGCAGCGGGCACTGTCAGCTTCTTAAAAAGGGAGATTCAGGCCTGCTGTGGGGTGGGTTAAAGTGCCCAGGTGAGCAGTGGTTATGAACTCAAGGGACAGAGGAACCTGGCAAAGGCATTTCTGCTGACAGGAACGCCAGGGAGGAGGAGAGGTGGGAAACTTTCTAGTATCTTAAGAAACTAGTATCTGATCCCTTGGGATATAGTTGGAGGTTTACTAGCATGATGAAGACTTAAGCATTTGGGCTCTGAATTTTGGGGCGGGGGTTGTTTTTATTTCATTCTGATGGAATATTTAAGGCTACCTAACACATAGCTGAGAAGTAAGTCTGACAGGCAATTCTTTGTGTTTTGTGTTAGACTTCAAAAATCTTTTCTTCTTTTTTTTTAAATCCAGGAGAATGCATTATTTCAACTTTTAGCTGACTAGATGCTTAACTTAGTAACAAGTGTAGCCCTTGTAACTGGCTAGCTAAAAGCAAATCGGCTTGTTTCTCAGATCTTTGGGGGATAGCAAGAAACATTTGAGTGAATGTTGTTGAAGATTTTCAGTAGTATAGAAAATGATGGCGCTCTTGTGATATTTGTAAGTAGTAAGTAAATTTACTTTTTGTGTACAAATCTTTGAAGTTTTGTTGTGTTGGAACTTGTTGGTAGCATGTTAACTGACTGGAATGTCTTTGCTTTTTTTTTGTTTTGTTTTTTTTGTTTTCTTACAGCAAGCAAGGATTTGGCACAGACATCCTATTTCATGGCTACCAACAGGTTGTTATCCTGACCCTCTTTGTTGCACTGTTGTAGCACACTATAGCTTCCTTTAATGCAGGGCCCCCTCACTGTGTCTCTTACCCTTGTTGCAGCAGGAGACTGGACCATCTACTGTGGTGGGACCTTCCTGTCTGCTTTGCGGTGTATTGTACAAGGGACTTTGGGCACAGAGGGGTTAAATGCACAATGTGAAGTGTAGTGGTGCTTTCTGATGACATATTCTCGATTTGTGAGTGCATAAGTCTAAAATTGGTAGCCTGAATAGCAGCTAAAGATTACACAGAGCTAAACTTAACATAGAAACTTGGTAAGTATAAAGCTATTTTAGTTTACAATTATATTTAAATGACAATTTTTTTAATTTCACAATGATCCAGTTTGTTATGATTGTTAGAATCTCTTTATAAGTAAAATTGATATAATTTGGGACTTTATCCATTTAATAATATTCACAATAGTAAATTAGAAGTAGTAGAGTCTTATCAGGGTCTGGGTTTGCATAATTGCAACATTACTTTTTTAAAATCTTACCTTCCAGTTGATTTAAAGTCAGAAAAAAGAAAATGCTACGTGTCTGTGGCTATTCAGTTAACATTGCATCTGTTCTGAGCAAAGCAGTTTTCAGGAGTCTGCTGTTGGATATGTGATCTGTTCTGGTAGCTAGGGAAGGGGTAGCTGCTCAGGTAGGCTGTTGGAGAAAGTAGCAGGTGTCATTGTATCTTCTCAGATGTGTTCTGTCTCAAGGAATTGTGAAGGGACGAAAGATTTATATTTAAATTTGGGTTAAAAACCTAGCCTATAGCATGATGCATGCCCAGTTTTTGGAACATAATGGGATTAGAGAAAGGAAGTGTTTGTTGCTGTTTAACAACTTTGAGACTTAAAGTTGTTTGGCAAAAGGTAAGTTCTCTTTGGAACTTTGCTGGAAAGAACAGATTCACATATACAGCAGTTAAAGTCTCTGAATTACTAAGATTTGTGTCTGTTAAGCCACATCAAATAGAATAATAATGGATATTGGAATCCTCAATTATGACATGAAAATTGCTTTGTCTACTTATAAAGTCTTTATATTGCCATGACATTACAGAATAACCTATGTCTTGTTTATGGTGATTATTAAAAAGATACTACCTTCCCATGTATGTACTTTGAATTTAGATTTAAAACAATTTTTAATATTTCTATTTGTCTTAAAATATTAATATGGAGGATAAGAATTGGGGGAGTGCCCCATAATCTATGTAGGATTCTTTTTGTATTGCAATTTTTAGTTCTGTTAGCTATTAATTTAATGAAAGAATGTACTTGAAAAAAACCTATAATTTTGTTTTCCTTGTATCTTACTGGTTCCTATTTTTCTTTGTTTTATATACTTTAATCTCTGTGGCTCTCCATGTAACCTGCTCCCACCAGTCTGCATCTCACCACCTTCTGTCTTCAGTACAAGCCAACAGTGATAGCCTGTGTGTGTATTCATTTGGCTTGCAAATGGTCCAACTGGGAGATCCCTGTGTCCACTGACGGAAAGCACTGGTGGGAATATGTGGATGCTACAGTCACTCTAGAACTGCTTGACGGTAAGCAGAGGAAAGAGCTGCCTTCCTACATTAAACAAGCATTTTTTAAACATCGTGTAAGAGTTCTGTCTACCTCACTTAAATGTTTTAAAAATAGTAGATTTAGCTGGCATGGTGGCACACACCTTTGATCCCTGCACTTGGGAGGCAGAGGTTGGAGGCCAGCCTGAGACTACATAGTGAATTCCAGGTCTGCCTGGGCTAGAGTGAGACCCTACCTGGGGGGAGGGGGGGAGCAAATTCTTATATGCATTGCCCACCTGAAACAGTTGTGAGTGCTAGTCAGTCCACCATTCGCCCCCCAGTTACTCTCTTGCTGAACCCGAGTGTCATTTAATTTATCAATACTTGTTCAAAAGTCTTTAGAGCTATAAATATGGCTCTAAACATATTTGACTAATTCTATGAAAAGAACTTAAAAGTACAATCAGGTATTTAAATGACCAAGATGAGAATAAGGTTTCACTAACCTAAACCAAAAAAACAAAAAAAAAGGAAAAGGAAAATGTAAATGACTCATCAGTTGATAAAGCCCTATTAGGGCTTTTCAAAGGAATAGGATTTGTTTGTTTGTTTTTCAAGGTAGGGTCTTGCTCCAGTCTAGGCTAATCTGGAATTCACTATGTAGTTTTAGGCAGGCCCCAAACTCTTGGTATTATCCTACCTCTGCTTCCCAAGCACTGGGATTAAAGGTGTGTGCCACCATGCCCAGCAGAGACAGAAAAAGGGCACACCAGGGGCTCTAGCCACTACAAATGAACTCTAGATGCATGTGCCACTTTGTACATGTGACTTTACATGGGTACTGGGGAATCGAACTCAGGTTGTTAGGCTTTGCAGGCAATGCCTTAACCGTTGAGCCATCTCTCCAGTCCCAGTATTATTTTTAAAAATATTTATTATTTGGGGGGGAGGGGCAAACAGAATTAGGGCTTCCAGACACATACACCACCTTGTGCATCTGGCTTTACATGGGTACTGGGGAATCAAACTCGGGTCCTTTTGCTTTGCAGACAACTGCTAAGCCATCTCTCCAGCCCAGGATTTTTATATTTAATTTTGGAGCTTGGTGTTGGGTATTGACGTGCTGTGCGTGATGTGAAGCATTAAGCATACAGTATATAGACCTTCGCCTCTAGTGCTGTAGTTTTGTTACATAATTATGCATGAGTAGATAGAGGAAATTGGGTAAAGCCCTGTAAGTCATGAGCCTGGAATTTGGGCATCTCCTGATGAAGAGTAGCTGTGGCTGTGGTTAAGAAATCAGTTGAGTTGGCCAGACATGTCCGAATTTCACTTCACTCTTGGTCATGCTTTTTCCAACTTTGCTGCTGGGGAAGCGGGATTCACATTTGTTACTCTGAAGACATTCGCTGCACAAAGTGGCAGGGTCCAAGGATGTGTCTTGGAGTGTGCGAGGTGGGCAGGCTTCTTTTGTTGCAACTCTTCTTTGGTAAGCACAGGCTCTAACTGGCCGTGGTTGCCTGCTGCACGTGGGAGATGAGCTGCTGTGCTGTCTCTTCTTTCTTTTCCTCCTTGAATATGTATCGTGTCACATTCCTGCCTGCTGTCTGATGGTGCTGCTTTACATAGTGAGGGTTTTTCAGAGCTTCTCCATATGGAAGAAAACCTGCAGAGTTGAAGCACCATCTTCCAAAACCAGTAAGAATCTGCCGTTCCTCTTGTTTTAGGGCAAAGATGCAGTCAGTTGTTTTATTCTCCTGTTTTGTGGTGGCTTGACTCATTGGTGATGTGGAAATTGAATAGGGATAGTGGAAACTTACATTAGGTTTGTAGCAAATTATATGTGTGTCTGCATGTGTATACTTTTACCATTTTAATCAAAAAATCAAACTAACTTAAAATTTTGTATATTGGGATGTGTCTCAGTTACACTTCGTTGTCTCTTGTAGTTACTGTCCCACAACAGTGGCTTAAATTGAACCCATGTATAAGGTGTCTGGGTGTTAATGTGCATATGTATGTGCTCAGGGTCAATAAAACCTACATGTGTTTTTGTGTTTCAAATTTGTCAGTGTAAAGCTTGTTTTGTCTGCTGTGTATCAGGCATTTAATGTTTAACAACCAGTCCTTTCAGGAAACTGAGTCAACGTGTCCATTTTGGAATCCGAGTATATAGTACTTTATTAGTGTCAAGTAGAAAAGTGGTCTTTTCAAAGGAGAAGGTGGAGATCTAGGCATCAGATTGTTTTCAAACTTGCTCAAAAAAACTCATGAAACTAACTGGAAGCACTCATGAAATTATTAAGGAAGTGCCATCTGAAGCATTAATATTTAGGTTTTGGTTCATGAGGCACTTAGAGCATTATCACAGGATATTTTTTAATTTTTTGGTTTTTCGAGATAGGGTCTTGCTCTAGTTTAGGCTGACCTGGAATTTACTGTGTAGTCTCAGGGTGGCCTTGAACTCACGGCAATCCTCCTACCTCTGCCTCCCGAGTGCTGGGATTTACTTTTGAATAGTTGTCTATAGAGGTTGGAAATTATACATTTGTGCTTTTTTTTTTTTTTTTAAAGACATTCACAGTGTCATTGGCCTAGAATAGTTCACCATTCACAATAAAACTTGCTGATGGTTGGCACTGAGAAGTGAGCCTGTCATCTCCTAGTGTTAGAGCTGACTTGGATGCTTGTCTTGACAGTGGCCCATAACTATTAAGGGTGGTTTTGAGCATAGTCACTGCACTTCCTGAGCTTAGGAGCATTGGTGAGATTAGGACTGAGTCATTTGATGCTACATTCATAGTGTTGACAGGAAGTTGGGGGTAAGTAAAGAATTTTTGGTGTGGAGGGGCAGGGGGGTTGGGTTTTTTGTTGTTATTGTTTTGTTTTGTTTTGTTTTGTTTTGTTTTGTTTTTTAAGGTAGGGTTTTACTCTATCCCAGGCTGACCTGGAACTTAACTTTGTAGTCCCAGGCCGGATTTGAACTCACAGTGATCCTCCTACCTCTGCCTCCCCAGAGCTGGGACTAGCTTGCACCACCACACCCATCAGCAGTGCCCTTTTTGGCACTGGTGGCAGAGGTACACCCTATATGATGGTCTCTTGGTTATGGCAGTATTGCTGTCTCTGCTGTGAGGTCATTCTTTCTCGTTGTAATTAAATGTCTTGAGGAAGGATATGTGAAACTATACAATGAGCCCCTTCCCTTAATTTTTATTTTAATGTTTTGTTTTTATTTCTTTTTAAAATATTTTATTCATTTTTCTAGCAGAGAGATACAGCGAGAGAGAGAGAGCATCAGGGTCACACCTTGTGGGTCTGGCCCATGTGGGTCCTGGGGAATTGAACCCAGGGCCCTGGGCACTGGAGGCAAGCACCTCAACCGCTGAGCCATCTCTCCAGCCCCCTTATTTTTTTTTTTATTTATGGTTAGTATATATGGACAAGTCTTGTGTTGGTACCCCTATTTCCCTCCTCCCTGCCCCCAATCCACTGAGAGCCCTCAGTGGGGTTGCTGGAACACTCCATGGGATGGGGGCTATGAATTAGGCAAGGAGTAGACATTTTTTTTTAGTGAGTCCCTTAATTTTTAAGTAATTCATTAGTAGATTGTTTAGGCATCAAATATTACTAAACTGTTTTCCCAATAGAGATTTTTTTTATTTCTGGGGGTTATTTTCGGTTGTACTGAACTATTAGATTCTAGGTAAGTCAGCCAGTCTGGGGTGGGCTGGGATTTTCCTGTAGATCTGTATCCACCTGTTGTGTGTGGGGAAGTGAGGGAGATGAGCTCTTGGGGTCCCTTGACATAGTGCCCACTTGAGAAATTTCAGTCCTAAACACGCCTTCTAAGCTTTAAATTTAAATTTTACTTTCAGAGCTAACACATGAGTTTCTACAAATATTGGAGAAAACGCCTAGTAGGTTGAAGAGGATTCGAAACTGGAGGGTAAGCGAGCTGGCAGGAGCTAACGGTTGTCAGTGTGTGCTTGGTTTTACCGCTTGGTAAATTGAGCTTCACGGGCTCAACTAAAATGTACTTGGATCGGAAAATGCTGTCTTTGAGGTACAAATGGGGCTAAAGCCTAGACTTACAGTACCTTACTGTCTTAAATGATAGGTTAGATTCAATTAACTAATTCTAAAACCAGTGTTTTCAGTTTAGTTTCTATATAAGACATTTACCTTTTGGCCCCAAAGAGCCATGTGTCCAGGGGACTGTGTTGGCGTATGTAATTTATGAACCCCACTGTGAGTCCCGCGGCTCATGGCTTCTCTTGCGCTCTATCAAACAGGCTGACCAGGCCGCCGCTAGGAAACCCAAAGTGGACGGGCAGGCCTCAGAGACGCCGCTTCTGGCCTCGTCCCTGGTGCAGAACTCCTTGCTGGCGGACAGCGTGCCTGCGACCCCCGGCTTCCAGAAGCCCGCCCCGGCCCCAGCCGCCTTCCCCGTGCCCGATGGCCGCACCGGAGCCTCTGATGCCCTGCCGGGCCCCGCGCCCTCGTGGCCGCAGCACCCCGAGGCCCGGACGGATGGGGCCGCGCCCGGGGCCCCGCTCGGCCTCCCTCGGGCCGCACCGGCCCCCAAGGCTGCGGGCAGCAGGCACCCCGGGGCCCCCGGCCCCGCCGCGCCCCAGAAGATGACTCTGGACAAGTACCGCGAGAAGCGCAAGCTGGAGACGCTGGACCTGGACGCGCACGCGCACGCGTCCCCGCTCAAGGTGAAGCTGCCGCTGGCCGACCGGCCCGCTGCTGCCGCCTCCGCCGAGCGGAAGGAGAAGGGCCCGCTGAAGCTGCGCATCCCCATCCCCGGCCCTGCACCGCCCGACAGGGCCCCTGTGCCCGCCAAGGAGGAGCTCAAGGTGAAGATCAAGGTGGCCGCCTCGGACGAGCCCCGGAGCCAGAGCCGCCACCCGGGCGACCACAGGGACAAGCACCCGGGCCGCCCGCACGCCCCCGCGGCCGCCCACAAGCACCCGCACCCGCACGGGCACGCGCCCCCGGCCCCGCACGCCCCCGTCCGGCACACGGACGGCGCGCCCCCGGTGCTGCGGAGTCCCGCGGGCCTGGGCCCGGGCGACGGCCCGCCCCGCAAGAAGCCGCACGCCAACGACGCCCCGCACAACCACCTGTGCAAGCCGAGCCGCGGCTCCAAGGGCGCAGGTAGAGCCCGCTGCCCCGCGCTGCGCCCGCCCCCAGACCCTCCGCGCCGCGTGCGCCCCTAACCATGCTCCCCTCCCCTGTCACCAGGGCTGCGGACGACTCAGCACCCCCGAGAAACCGGACAGGAGGCCGGCGGGGACCCGCGCTCCTGATGCCCGGCGCCGTCAGGACGCAAGGACGCTGGACTCGCTCAGGGCCCGGGATGGACACGTGACGCCTGCTCGGTAGCCTGCGCGCACGCGCGGTCCTGGTGTAAGTGCTGCTTTTCTTCACTGGCGGACGGACAGACGGACAGACAGAAGGGACTGCAGGCCAGCCGGGAGGGAGGGAGCGAGGGCGGCTGGCTGCTGCCGGGAGTGCGGACGGATGCTGCGAGCATTCCTTGTTTAATTTAATACTCTAGACGTTTTCTGTTGCTTGGCTTTTGAATGAGTGTAAATTGTTTTCTTTTGTGTATTTATATTTGTATGTATGATTTGCATGTTTCAATGAATAAGGGATAAAACAGTATGCTGACAACTGTTTACAAGAAAGTGGAGAAAAATGTACATACATTTTTGTATGTTTAGATATTACCATAAATACTCAGGATTGGAGCTGCTTGTAAGTATAACAATATACAGAATAACTTTATTTTCTCTTGTCAGAGTCCATCATTAATCTAAAACAACGGTGGCACTTTTTCATGTTAACCTTAAACTCTAGGCCTTACTGGAAGCCACTGAAGGGGACACTTCGTTAGGACATAGGTCTGTGGCGCCACAGTTGTCCTTGACACTGACGGAGCTCTAAGCAGAGCGGCTGCTGAGACAGCCCTGATCCTCTGAAGGTCCAAGAAGAAGTCAATACGTTTACACATTCGTGATGTCATGTGAGTGTGCATCAGTCCTGCCCTTCGCGGTGAGCACCTCACAGGGTGACAGTGAGCAGGGACCGCTCTTCCTGTAGCATTCACAGTGACACATACTCACACTCCCCTGATGTGTGTGTGATGCCATATTTTTTTTCAGGTAAACACAGTCTTCCTTATAAAAATGAAATTAAACCTACGCTCTCTTGATTCTTTTATATTCTAACAATAAAAAAGATCACTGACTGTGCATTGTACCTGTATTTATAGCCTCTAGTTATTGTCAGGAACCAAGGAAAAGGCCAGCCTCCAGGCAAGCCACGTGGACAGTGTGTGTTTCTCTGGAAGCAGAGCTGGCACAGGTCGACGGTACACTAACTTGTGTAGCTTGTAGTTACGACACCAGTGGTCAGGCTCTGTTTACAGCCAACCTAGAATGGTTCTGCGGTGAGTCCTCAAGCTGTTGAGTTCTTGTAAGACATGTTGAATGGAAACCCGTGTTCCTCTGTGTGTGAACTGTCGTCATGAAGCCGCTGCGGGTGCACAGTGTGACCGTTACCGAGTGTGCTGTGGTTGTAAATACTTGTGCTCTAACTTTATTTATCAGTTACCTAACTGCCAGTAGCTTTATAATTGTTCCTTGTTTTGTCAATGTTTTTTGAACTTGGGATACTAGGAGCCTCTCTCCAGGGACTTTGCCTCACTAGCATATCCTTGGATTTGTGCTTGTCTGGCATTAATAACCTCTGTCATTCTATGTAATTTTGTTGCTCTGTGTGGCATAATATTGTGTCCATAAACATGGTAACTTCAATACAGTCACACCTTTGTGGGCCTTCATATCCAAGGACTAGTGTAGAATCAGAGTGCAAGATGGGGGGGAGGGTTTGTTCTTGGTAATTCAGATGTGAATCTACAGA
>PVHP010013272.1:0-40602 GCA_004024765.1 Zapus hudsonius | reverse complement strand
CAGGTAAGGTCATTGTTTGGAGCTATGAAGATTAACCATGGTTTGCAGTATAAACTCAAGGATGATTTAGGTGTACTAGGGCTGTAGGACAGCTGCCAAGAAGACCTCCTGGCTCAGCATGGAGTTTTCTCCAGGTTGTGAACAGCCCAGCTGTAGGGGTGGATTTGGAAACCCAGATACTTCATCACTGGTCATGGATATTGGACTTGGAACTACAAAGGTTTGATGTTTACCTGTTGGTTATTGATTTTGCATCGGTCTACTCCTTGTTATGCCTTCTTTTTGCAATAGGAATGTTTACTTTGTACCATTATGTGTTGAAAGTATGTCCCTTGTGTTTTGATTTTACAGGGTTCAGATTTGAGAGACAGTGTTGAATCTCAGACAATACTTTGCACTTTTCAACAGTGTTAAAGTTGGTAAAGACTATGGGGCCTTTTTTTTTTCTCAAATATCTCCTTTTATTTGAAACATTCTCTCAACACAATACTAAGTTTTTATGTCATAATTGCAAAGAGCACATTATATAAATATTTCCCATAGTATTGATCATCTTTTTTAAATCAATATTTTTATTGTACAAAATCAGATACATTGTATTGGTAAATATTACGTTGGTATCCCTGATTCCTTTCTCCCTGTCCCCAATCCTCCTTGGTGGGCATACTGCATTGTTCCATGGGGTAGGAGGTTATGGATAGCCCAAGAGGCAGCCAGGTTCCCCCCCAATTGTGTGTTGTTGCTAAGGGGGGCAATGTCTTTGGATATTCTCCCCCACCATAACTCTTACAATCTTTCTGCCCCCCTCTTCCACTTAGTTCCCTGAGTCATGGTGGATGAGATTTAAGACTGCTCTATTGTTGAGATCTTTATGGCCTCTGTACTTCTACTTTAGGTCATGTTGAAAATCATTGGCATCTGTCATGCTGACTTATCCTGGGTTGACTGATTAGCTGTGCTGATAGATCTCTTGCTATCCCGTCACTCTCTCAAGGGTTTCATTTTGGACCTACACGATAAGTCTGGGGTGGTTTGTCTCTTGCCAGGATGTCAGCCCTCTTCCTGTAGCTCTTGGTGGAGTTGGAATGACCTCAGCTCTCTCACTGCCTTCTGAAAAATACAAACAAATAGGATCTCCATTGGAGAGTGAGGTCAGTATGGGTTAAATGCAACACACATTTCTAATTTGTTGAGATTCTATTGGGATTAGCCTCTGTGTAGTTCTCTAGTAATGGGAGTTTCTCCTCGGGGGCCCAAATTTTTGGTTAAATGTGTAGCCCAGGATGGCCTCGAACTCCTGATTCTCCTGCCTCCATCTCTTCAGCAATATCCTACCGGACTGCGCCACTGCTATGGGATCTTTTACATTGGTCTGAGTGCAATTTGCATTGAGATGATTGTGAGTCTGTTGGAGACTGGGGCAGAATATATTAGTTTGAATGTAAATGTCCCCCATAGGTATTTCTGTTTAAGTTTCCTATGAAGGTCTCCAGCAGGCAGAGCACTGTTGGAAGAGGTGTGTCACTATGGACATATCTTTTTTAATGTTTTATTTATTTGCTAGCATAGAGAGAAAGAAGAGAGACAAAGAGAATGTATGCACCAGGACCTCTAGCTGCTACAATTGAACTCCAGATGCATATACCACTGTGCATCTGGCTTTATGTTTGTAAAACATGCCTGAACAGCTAAGCCTTCTTTCCAGCCCACTGGAGGCAGATCTTGAGTCCAGCCCTAAGGTGTGTGTTCAGAGTCAACTCATGCTGGCTGTTATCTCTCTTTGCTATGAATATATGATGAAGTGAGCCAGCTTCTTCCTCCATAATGAAGCCTCCTCTGGAATCTAGAAGCCTGAAATAAACTTCCCATAAGCTGCTTCAGGTCAGGTGCTTGTCTCAGCAAGGAGAAGGTAAGTACAACAGAGGGGATGTCTCCACTCGGGCCCAGCTGTGCTGAAGTATAAAATACAGCATTTCAAACAGGTATCCAAGCCAGGAGGTGCGACGTTTAGTCCCAGCCCAAGAAACCACTCAAGAAATCTGCATAAAGAAGGGCTGTGGGTATAGTGTGCAGTTGAACAAGCCCACAAGCACAAAGATGCAAGGTGTGACTGGTAAAATGAGATTCAAGACTTGCTGGGCAGAGTGGAGCAAGACATGGCTCACCAGCCCTAGGCTTTTAGGAATAGGGGGATTGTGCCTGGGGTGATCTAGGAATGTGAGGAAAGAGCTTCAGAGCTGAGCTTCACCAGCAAAAGGCTTACTCTTTGCCTTCTGCCTGATTTCACTCTGAGAAAACGGTCATGACTCACTTGAAAAAATTCCTAAAATATAGCAGTCAGATCCCTTCTGAGTCATTAATTCTGACATCTTAAACTGCACTAGGGCCATTTGCAAGAAAATAAGGCATTTAATTTCAAGTACGTTTTATTATTTTTTTACTTAATTGTTGAAAATTAGGTAAATGCAAATAATTAAAGACAGAAGAATTACTTGTGAATATGAATAATATACCACTTATTCCTTTAAAAGTATTACTAATATAAAACAATTGGGGGTGTGTCCCTTTATCCTGTACACTGTGTCCAGGTACAATGTGTCCATATCTATTAAACTATGCAGCTGGACTCTATGTAGTTGGCTGTTTGCCTTTTTTCCCTATAGCACCGTGTGACAGATACACTGATCTCTTCTCTATTTTCCCTCCATGGAATGATCTTTTTAGTTTTACATATGAAATCACTTTGAACCATCCAACGTAATTTGTGTTCAGTACTGGCGAGCAAACCAAGGGTCTTGCGCATGCAAGGCAAGTACTGTACCAATGACCCACATCTCTAGCCCCCCACGACTTTGTCTTCTTAGAAGTAAATTTTGAACAGCTTCATGCTAAATGCAATTGTTAATAGAGTATTTTGACTGAGAAGTTGCTCGATCCAGCCAAGAAAACAAAACAAAAATGATTAAAGCCAGTAAACTATTGATTTGAAAAAGAACACTTAATATGTTTTGAAGTTTTTCTCTCCTAACTTTTAAATCAAACCACACTACCTCCATTTCCAACTTGCCTCAGAGCTCTTGCGACATCAACTTAAATTATTAAGTTACTATTGTAATTGTATCCTCATGTATGCCTAGGGTATAAAACATGCTCTAAGTGTCTAGAAGGCCACCAGTGTGTCAAAATGCAGGCCCAAGTAATACAACTTAGTGTGGCTTTCTCAGTCTGTGGTTCTACATCTCATGGGCTTTCTAGGTCAGTGAATATCATAGAACATACTCTGTCTCTTTCTGTGAATGCTTCACAGTGAAGGTTCTCCCTGGTGCTCCCGTTCAAAGTTGTTTGATGCCCTCATCAGGAGACACTGATGTAACCATGGTAACTCCCACCTTCCATTGGAAATACTGCTTCTCCCAGCAAGCTACAAAGCCCAGATGGGTGTGCATCAGCCTTGGAGCAAATTTTATCAAGACCCCTGTACACTTTTGCAGAGGCTGCAGATTAGTATCTCTATTATGGTCTACAGAGATATTTGTTAACTATCTGATCATGCATGTATTCCTTTGGTTTCAATAGTTTCAGACTCTTCAGGCTGATTGCATTCTGCAGTTCAAACTTGGCAACTTGTTTCTTAGAGAATGCATGGCTGAGGCTAGGTCTCTTGTCCCAAAAGTTGAAACAAACATCTCATGATTTGGTTATTACTTCTGGTCATGTGAGTTCTATGACTCAACCATTCAAACACAATTTTCTTTTTTTAAATATTTTATTTATTTATTTATTTGAGAGAGAGAGAGAGAGAGAGAAGCAGACAGAGAGAGGCAGAGAGAATGGGCATGCCAGGGCCTCCAGCCACTGCAAATGAACTCCAAACGCATGCGCCCTCTTGTGCATCTGGCTTTACATGGGCACTGGGGAATTGAACTCAGGTCCTTCTGCATTGCAGGCAAATGCCTTAATGGCTAAGCCATCTCTTCAGCCCACAAACACAATTTTCAAAATGAAAATGAATGGAAAACCCGTGAGTTTTTCCACACAATTGTCTCTTGAATAGTCTGCACTTTTGATGCTCTTTGGGTCTCTTTTTAAATCCTTGATATTTTTCACACATGGTCTAACCACATGACTGGAACAGCATTTTATTTATGAAGTTATTTATTTATTTGCTTATGATCATTAGCAGTCCTCTCAGAGTTCCATGACCAGGGAGCCATTTGTCCTGATGTCTCTTACTCACCTCTTGAGGCTTGGGCACACTCTCCCTCTTACTGAGGAGTGTTGTTCAAGAAGGTGACTGGTCTCCTGTGTAGGGTTTCAGTAATTGGGGGGTAGGGATAAGAGGATAGACCCCTCTGGTTGGGTTGATAGAAATCACTGCTTTTCTTTGTCTTCCTTTAAAATATCAACCATCTCTTTTCCTGAGCATTTTTTTTCTGAAATGTTCCCTGAGGTCAACTCTTCTCCTCACCTTCCTTCTCCCCAGTTGTGTTTAGAGCCATACCAGTTTTCCAAAAGCCCATTGGGTGGGGTCATCATTTTCCCTGTTCTTCACAAGACCCACCGTGATCCCCCACATTGTGATATTGGCCCAGATATGTTCCCTACTTTCCTTACATGACCATGTAAGTGTTTACTTGGGTTTCATGATAGATGTCAAACATTATCATCATCAAATATTTAGAGTCTGGCTTATTCAGAAATTGTGTTTGATGTTATGATTATTTTTTCTGGGCTACTATAGACGGTATAGCTACTGACAAGGCACTGCATACAATTATATTTTCTACATTTAATCAAGACACTGCAGTGGAACTCTTATAGGAGGAAGCAACACCTTAACATTGTAAGAAATGTTCTTCTAATAATGCTCATAGACCAGAGGTATCCTGCATTGGAAGTTTCTAGTCCACCCCCTTTAACAAAGCACTTTTTTGAGGTAGGGTCTTGCTGTAGCCTAGGCTGACCTGAAATTCACTATATAGTCTCAGGGTGGCCTCAAACTCCTGTCAATCCTCCTACCTCTGCCTCCTGAATACTGGCATTGAAGACGTTCACCACCACACCCAGCCAACAAAGCATATTTTGATTTGTGAGTGTGTGTGTAGACAACATAGACATAGCTTACAGAGCATTAAGGGATCTGAATTCTACTTTGTGTTGCTGGGAGACCAATATGCGAGTGAATTGTCTGGATTTACCTTTCGCATCTGTATGATGAAAAAAACCACATAGTTCTTCATTGTTCAGTTCCCTTACTTGAGGCTATCCATGAAATCGTATTGTTCACATGTATAAAAATTGTCAAAATCCCTTATATTCATGAAACACGTAGCACACTCTAACCTTCATATTAAAGGCCTATCTTTACCTCAGGTCATTTTAAACCTACAACACTAGACATCTGTTTCCACAACAGGCATATGTGAGAGGCATGTTTGTGATGTTTACATTGTCTTGGATCACTAGAACTCGGTGGCCATGGAAGGCTTATGATTCTCATAACTTCAGGGAAGGCAGAGCTACACCGATGGTCCTTTTTGTTTCTGATGAGTAAATGTAAGTACATACACTGTCAGAGTCCTTTCTAAGCACATTAGGTGGCATGCGGACTCATTGCTCATGAAATATTTCTGAGGACTAATATAAAATAGATTTTAATATGTAATATAATGAAGATTTTTATATATGCCCAAGAGAGTGTGGGCAATAAGTTTTAAACCAAATTTAAATTTCATACAAGAAATATGTTCTGCCAAGTGAGGCAAAACCTTATGTAAGGACCCACATAAGCCAGAGCCACAAGGTGGTGGCCCTGGTTCTCTCTCTCTCTCTCTCTCTCTCTCTCTCTCTCTCTGTCTCTCTCTCTCCCTCTCTGCTTGAAAATGAATAAATAAAATATTTTAAAGAAAAAAGAATGAATGACATGAAAGCTTCCTTGAGAAATGATTTAAGTCCATCTCTTTTCTCACAGCTAAAATTACATACCACATTATCAGGTCAGGAAGAAAACCATTATTTAATTTCAAATTGTCTATTCTAGTATGTTCCCCAATATTTTGCAGTAAATGATCACATTTCTGTGTCTAACTAAGAGCTTCTGAAGACCTCATTCTTCCTATGGTACAATTTTTTAATAATTTTATTATTAAGTAAAAACTTGGTATGCACAAATCATGTGCTGGTACCTCCGTTTCCCTCCTCCCTGCTCTCATTCCCCTGTAGTGGGATTGCTGGAAGGCTTCATGGTGATTGAGGGCCTTGTGTTGTGTGAGCAGCATTCAGTCATGGGGGAGGGGAGACAATGCCTCCCCACCAAACACTGAAAGATTGAATAAGTTGCGGTACATAATTTATACTATAAAAATCCCCCTTCCCTATGTATGTTTCTATTCCATCTCTATTTTTCTTTCGGCTAACCACAATTATCCGGTTGATGTAGTTGAATCATAACTTCACCACTGAGCCTTTTGTTTAAGAAATAGATATTAACCTAGAGGAAGCACTGGATATCATGTGAATGTTAGGGTCACTCTCTTATGAACTGAACATATCTTTGTATCTTAACTTTATAAAATGAATTCTGGTTCCCTGCTTGACACCATACTTAATGGCTGATTCTGTCAACACAGTGCCTAAAAACATGTAACCAAAATTTAAACAAAAGTCAATTTAAGGCAGGTATGGGAAAATGAAAGCAACACTCTTAAAACGATAATAGGACACATAAATGAAAGAATATTATAGTACTGCAATGTGATTTTTAAGATTTTTATCTAATGCACAGAGTGAAAATTTAAAGTCATTAAAATGTTCAAATATTTGTCATTTAAGATTGCTATGGTGCTAAGATTTATCCCCGATGCTGCTGAAATGGGAAGTCAAGACATCTGTCTTGGGCCATTTTCTGCTGTTATAATAGGAAACTATAGACTGGATAAATCATAAATAGTAAAACATATTTGAATCATGTTTCTGAGGGCCATGAAGGTCAAGATCGAAGGGTCACATTTGCTAAGGGTTTTCTTGCCCCACAATAACCTGGTAGAAGACATGGCACATGAGCAGAGGAAACAGACAGGGCCAGACTTGCTCTTAGAGTCCTCTCTCCTAAAGTCACACCTGATTCCCTTGAGAATGATACTCCCTAGGGAAGAGTCCTCAACATCTAATCACGTGTCTTTTTTTTTTTGTTTTTTCGAGGTAGGGTCTCGCTCTAGCCCAGGTTGACCTGGAATTCACTATGTGGTCTCAGGGTGGCCTCGAACTCACAGTGATCATCCTACCTTGGTTCTTCGAGGGCTAAAATTAAAGGTGTGAGCCACCACTCCCAGCTAATCGCCTCTTAACAGCATGATGCTGGCAGTTCCATTTTAACATGTGTTTGGAGGGAACACGTGAGATGTCAACTTACTACAGCAGCTCTAAAAGCCACATTATAATTCTCTATTAAGGAAGGAGCCACGAGCGATTAGAGGGTTTTCCATACAGATATCCAGAACAAGTTCCTTCATTCAATTAACTACAAATAGGCACTATATCGAGTTCATTTCTCAGAGTACTTCAGTTAATATCTCTGCCTTGTAAAAATATTGATGGAAATGAATCATTCTGATAATGTTTTAAAAATAGCCTAACTTGGCACATTCATTCTAAAAATAACTAGTGTGTAGATTAACAGTGGAAGTGTTAGGTACTTTATGAGGATATAATTCCCCAGAAATTCAGATGCAGTCAATGTCATGGAAGAGTTGGTTTCAACAATAACCGCCTATAAAGTTCTTCTCTGCCTCAGTTTATGCCCAGCTATCTAGGTATCTTCAGATGCAATAAATAAAATTGTGCTTAGAAATGTCACAGCATGAAGCTGGAGAGATTGCTCAGTGGTTAAAGCACTTGCCTGCAAAGCCTAATGACCCAGATTTGATTCCTCAGTACCCACATAAAGCCAGGTGCACAAAGTGGCACATTCATCTAGAATTCATTTGTGTTGGCTGGAGTCCCTGGATATCTCTCTCTCTCTCTCTCTCTCTCTCTCTCTCTCTCTCTCTCTCTCTCTCTCTCTCTCTCTCTCTCTCTCTTCTTACAAATAAAAAAACGTTTTTAAAAAAAAAAGAAATGTCACAGCATACTGTCCTCATTGACATTTGACCTGACTAAAACAATGAAGTATCACAGATTTTTCCCCTTGTCCTTTCTATAAAATCTAAAGAAGACAAGAAAGATAATCTCATCCACTTTCATAAATCATTCTGTTGTCAAATATATGAAGGGTTCTAAGTACCTTTAAAGGGATAGAGACATAGTAGAATAAATTTACGATGATGGAACATACTTATGAACAAAAGAAGTTCTCATTCTAGGGGAGCACGCATTTGCTCAGCTGTTTGCTCCCTATTACAGAAGGACATGAGAGTCAGCCAACAGACATCTCAACACAAAGAACTGACAGATGTCTGCAAGTGTAAAAGTGGAAACAAGCCAGAAGTCCAAAGTAGCACACTTAATATGGACGATGGGCAAAGCATTCGCTTTACTGACAGACACTGAATTAATTTTCCAGTTTTTGACATAGACCTTATGATTTTATAAACACATTTCATTGCTCAATTCTTTAAGATTTCTTAACAGTAATTCATGTATTTGACTTCATAAGTCTAATGCTGTATTTTATTAGAAATTAAAAATAAACTGCACAGGCTAGAGATTGCTAAATGGTTTAGACATTTGCTTGCAAAGCCTAAAGGCCCAGGTTTAATTCCCCAGTGCCCATGTAAAGCCAGATGCACAAAGTGGCTCATGTGTCTGGAGTTTGTTTGCAGTGGCAGGAAGCCCTGGTGCCTCTCTCTCTCTCTCTCTCTCTCTCTCTCTCTCTCTCTCTCTCTCTCTCTCTCTCTTTCTCTCTCTCTCTCCCTCACCCTCTTCTTTTTTCTCTCCCTCTCTCTTCTTCTCTCTCTCCCTCTCTCCTGGCAGCTAAGTGAAAAATATTTTAAAGAAATGAACTGTAATGCAATATGTAGTCAGAAATATCCAATAATTTAATATTATAAGCACTATTGATTGTGATACCCAGTGAGAAACCTGGTGTTTTCATGAGAATGATCAATGAGCAAAATTATCAAAAGCAAAAATATGAGTTTGTCTGCAAATAATCATTACCCTAACACCCTACATTTAGCATAATGTGTGCTTAGAATCGCCACCTTAGGGTCCTGGAGAGATGACACAGTAGGCACAAGAATAAAGGCAGCAGTCCCAGTACTGCCGGGGGCGGGGGGCAGAATCTGGGATTCCTGGGGTAAAATGGCTAATTACACTAGCTGAATTGGCGAGCCTGGGTTCAAATGGAAGATCCTGACTCAGTAAATAAGATGGAGAACAACTGAGGAAGACACCGGATGTCAAACATCTGGTCTCCACATGCACACATACCAACACACATTCATAGCACAGACACATATACACACTATATAGAGAGTACGTGTAGGCATGTGTGTATCTCCTCACCTTGTCATCAGCCCATTTCCAGCTGTACACGCCGTGTAATGGGAAGGAGGAAGGACCCAGCCTCTGAAATCTGACAGGTCTACCTCCAGACCCAACTGTATCACTTCCCAGCCAAGTGGTAAAGCGATTATTGGTTCTGTTATTATGTGACAACTATAATATTATTTAACTGCAATGGCTATCGTGAGTGTGAAAACCAGGATGTTTGTCACACTTAGTGTCTGTGCGTAGCCACCCTTGTCCTTCAAATCTGCTTCTACCTTTGAGAAACAGAATAATAAAACCCAGTCTCCTAAGAGTGTGTCCTGGATTGAGTTGTAAAGCTTGGAAATGTTCAATCAGTGTTTTGAATGTTAAGGTTTGCATATGTTCACAAGAGTTCGTGTGTTAGAAACATGGTCCTCAATGCAGCAGCTTGAGAAAGGGACCTGGTCCCGTGGTTCTTCATCCAAGAATGAATGGGTTCTTCAGGATGTGGCTTTGCAGTGAAAGTGAGCTTTCCTCTGGTGCTCTTGTTGACTCCAAGCTCTCCACCAGTCAGGATTCAGGTGGTAATTATGTCCTTCAGTGAGTTAAAGGATTTTTTAAGACTAATTTTAAAATCCAAAAACTTTTATATCAGCTCATCTGACAATATTGTAATATCATCTTTCCATAGCAAAATAAATAAATAATAAACAAACAAATAAATAAATAAAAAAGACAACATTTATTCCAAGCATGGCTGATGAAAGTGATGAAATATTGGGTTTTTATTTTTTGTTTTGTTTTGTTTTTTGATTTTTTTCAAGGTAGGGTCTTGCTCCAGCTCAAACTAACCTGGGAATTCACTATGTAGTCTCAGGGTGATCTTGAACTCACGGTGACCCCGTACCTCTGCTCTGGAGTGCTGGGATTAAAGATGTCACCATGCCCAGCCATGTGATAGTTTTTATTATATCTGGTCAGAGAAAACTTTTTGTTTCATGGTCACAACTCCATTATTTACATGTTAAAGTGTAAAATTGGTGCCAATTTCAGAAAGTGTTAAGATCTTGTTTCTTTCATATATAAATGATAAATTTTAGGGGAATTTGAAGTTTTTGTAAAGTGACAAGTTTCATATACCCTTTCCCTGGCTAATCTTGATCAATTTTTGGTTGACATTCTTTTTTTTAAATATTTTATTTATTCATTTTCAAGCAGAGAAATAGAGACAGACAGAGAGAGAGAGAGAGAGAGAGAGAGAGAGAGAGAGAGAGAGAGAGAGAGAGAGAGAGAACACGTACCAGGGCCACTACCTTGTGGCTCTGGCAAATGTGGATCCTGGGGAATTGAACCTGGGTCCTTAGGCACTGGAGACAAGTGCCTGAACTGCTGAGCCATCTCTCCAGCCCTTTGGTTGACATTCTTATGTGATGTTTTTGGATCTTGAGGTCATTGCTATTTTTGTACTTGGTCAGCCAGCAATACACCTATACTGTGTATAGGTAAAATAAACTAAACCTATCTCTAATCCAACTTCTCCATAAATGTATCTCAAATGTCTACTACTGCAGGTTAACGTGCAAAGAGAAAGGTCCTATATCCAGTTCCAGAAAGAGTATTGTACAATGGCCACACACATAAAGCAGATGTTGATATGGATATATAGCTAAGGCTCTTCTCAGAGCCTTGCCGTGGTCCAGGGATGTGAGGGGCCCCCAAGCTTAAATTGCATGAACATCACTTCAAATTCCCCTCTACTTCTGATTTCTCCTCATCTTTTCCTTCCCTTTTCTACTCAAACTCTGGCCACCTCTTTGTGCCTTGTTAACACCTCTGAGTTTTACTTTTAATTCTATCATGATATGGAAATGACTGTCTTGAATGTGATTCAGGCAAGTTTTCTTTAATTCCCATCTGTCTTGATCATTCTATCGCATATCAGGGTGGTGATGACTCTGCTGTGCTCCCCACAGTCTTCTGGGCTTCCTCAGTCACCATCCTGCGAGCCCCACTGAGCTCTCTGAGCGCTGGCGGTCCAAGCAATGACTTCTGTCTGGCTTCCAGCTCGAACTCTCCGGCTCCCATCTGAATCTTGCGGTGTGCTCTGATTTTATCTGCCCATCCGTCACAACCTTCAAGTCAGATGTTTAAAACAGACCTCATCATTACTTTTCCTCAGTTTACCCCATTTGTGCCAGACCATTTGTAAACCCTGTCTTATGGACCTGAAATTGTATGTTCTCAAAAGACTATAAACTTACGCCTCCTCCTCCTCCTCCTCCTCTACCTCCTTCTACTTTCCCTTTAAATTCCTAGACAGAGCCGGTTGCCTAAGAAGTACTCCATAAATTTGGAGCTTTTAAATAATTAAAGGATATTTTTTGGAAGGTTGGAAAATCCTACCATCTATTCCTGATAGATCAAGTTCAATCTTACTTGCCTAATTTGACTTTGCAAAGCTCAATATTTATTAAACCCTCAGAGAATCTCAATACATGAGGAAGTAACCGCTAAGATTCACGAAGATTATAATTGCATGGGCTCAGCACTCCAATTGTGTGGTCCTTCAGTAGATGAGGAATTCTGTCAAACACTGCCATCTGCTCTCCCAGGAATTGTAAAATGAAAAACACACTCAAATCAATTCAACTGGTGACTCACAACATGGATGTAAGTTTAAAAATGAACACATTACATGATGAGTCATGCAGTCTGAAGCCACGGCATATCCAGGGACAGAGGAAGTGGGGAGGAAAAGAGGGAAGTCAAGGAAGATGAGGAGGAAGGAGAAGATTGCAAGGAAGAGAAAGAAGAGGAAGAGGAGGAGAAGGATGAAAAGAGGAAGAAAAAGAAAAGAAAGAGCAGGAGGGACAGAGAAGATAAGAAGGAAGAAGAGGAAGAAAAATAGGAGGAAGATGAAGAAGAGGAAGATGAGAGGAAAGATAAGAGGAGGAAGATAAGAGGAGGAAAAGGAGGAATTGAAAGGGGAAAAGAGGAGGCAGAGGGAGATCAGGAGGAAGAAGAAGACGTGGAGAAGGGAGGATCGTGGACAGATGGTAATTAACCAGCTTCCATGTCACAGCAGAGCTAGAGTTCCAGAAGGTGGAGGGAAACAAATCTACACCCTCATCACTAACAAATGAGCACTTGGGATCCAAAAAAGTATTTTATTTCATAAAGACTTCTTATACTTCAGCAATATGGTTATGCTTCAGAACTTGACTTAGTCTGTGATCAGTGATCAGGAGGGAATAAGTGTTGAGACCCTCTAAGCTTCAAAGGAACATAGTTCTACCCTAACACGGCCTGTTGCTCCATGGCAGTCCCAGCCTTGCGCTAACAAAGGAAAAGCAATTATTCTGATATTATGTAACCTAAACTGGGGAATCATAATGAAAGTGACAGATGCCTTTTACTTAGTTCTTCCTATATGCCAGGCACTTCTGCTATATAGTTGCTCTTTGACTGATCACACAGATATCCCATGAATTAGGAACGATCATTATGCTCATTATCAGTTTCACAAATGAAACTCGGACACAGAAAGGTTAAATAATTTGCCCAAGTTTACACAAGTTCAAAGTGGAAGAACTGGGAATTGAAACCAGGCAATTTGATTTTATATATTCTGCCCTTTTTTTGGACGTGTGTGTTTTTGTGGTGTGCATGTGTGTGTGTGTGTGTGTGTGTGTATGTGTATGTGTTGTGTTCAGATGTGTGTGGGTGAATGTGTGCAGGTGTGTGCAGGTGTGTGCAAGTGTGTGTTCAGATGTGTGTGGGTGAATGTGTGCAGGTGTGTGTGCATGTGTTGTGTTCAGATGTGTGGGGGTGCATGTGTGCAGGTGTGTGTTCAGATGTGTGGGGGTGCATGTGTGCAGGTGTGTGCAGGTGTGTCTTCAGATGTGTGGGAGTGCATGCGTGCAGGTGTGTGGGCATGTGGAAGCCAGAGGTTGACATTGTCTGTCTTCCCTCACTCACTCTCCACCTTATTTTTTGAGACCAGTCGCTCACTCAACCCAGTGCTCACTTGTTTGGCTAGACTACAATCTGTCTCCACTTTCCCAGTGCTGGGATGATAGTCACAGCCCACCACACTCAGCTGTCATGTGGGGGCTGGGATCAGAATTGAGGTCTTCATGCTTATCCAGAAAGCACTTTCCCCACTTGGGCCCAGATTTCATGTCTTAATGAAGAAACTTCCATTCTTAATATAAAATACACTTATAGTGTGTTTGCTGTATTTTAGGTCATTTAGTTATATAAGCAGGATAATATGGATTAGTTGTACTATGAAATATCAACAAAGCTGAAGATCCAGTGAAAATGGGTCCGACTGTCAAAAGTACTTCAATTTTAATGCATATGTGACCTATCACTGAAGGACAGCGTAACATATTTAACGTGCTTTAGAATTAATCACTTTTACCTGTGAAGTTTTCTCACATAATGCCAATCTTTACAACTATTTAGAAAATCATATATCTATATGGATTTTCCATTTAAAATTTAACTCTGTTGAAAATGCAAGAAAATATCTATGTAATTTCTGTTCTGGCAAAAAAATTCTAATAGGGAAATTTTATTGAGTACCTTAACTCAGAAAAAGTTTTGAAAGAATTTATGAGATTCATATTTGTAAATTGCTTAGGAGTGCCTGGCAAGACTATATTTTAAAAGTTTCCTTCTAAAAATAAAATTAATATATCAGAAGCTAAAATACTGGAAAGTCTTATTTTGTGTGACCACCCACAGAAACAGACCTGAGAAAAAGATCCAAGTGCAGATAGTTTAGGAGGAGAAGGCCATGTCCAGAAAGCAGTGAGGAAGAAAGGCTTCTAATAGGGTGTTCTATGGGAACACTACGAAACCCTGAGAGCTGGGGGGACCAGGCACCCCAGCAGAGAGAGGGGTCCTGGCCATTTACCACCAAGTCACCTTGGCTATTGCTTCGATGGCTTCATGGTGGCTATTCTGTGGACTGCAACAAGTCCCTCTTGTTAAACCTGTTAGAAGGGCCCAGGAGCAAGAGAAACCCACGGAGTGAGCACTGAACCAAGATGCAGCCATCTTGTAGAGTCCCCTCCTACTTTTTAACCCCACCTTTCCATGTAAACAGCGAGAAAACGAAAGATCCAATTGTCTAACTATAAGAGCCATTCATCAAGTTGATGAAGATGAGAATTCCAGAGAAACAGCTGCCCATGGGCAGGACCCAAGTTCCTGGCTTTCAGCTGCTCTAGCACTGGGCCAGGTGGGCGAGAAGCAGCCTGCATTGAGTGTTTCCCTCGTCTATCATGTGAAGGTGTCTGAGGTGAAACCCTTTTTACTGTTTTGTCCTCATGGTCACCTGAAGAAACTGTCCATTTAAAAAATATTTTCAGTTTTGTTTGTGTGAGAGAGAGAGACAGAGCTAGAGAAAGAAGAGCATACGAGTGCAGTAGGGCATCTTGTTGCTGAAAATAAACTCCAGATGCCAGCATGGATTTGTGTGTCTAGCTTTAAGTGGCTACTGGGGAAGTGAACCTTGAGACATCAGGCTTTGCAAGCAAGTACCTTTAAACACTTGAGCCATTTCCCCAGCCCTTATTTATTCTTCTTTATCTGTTCATGAGACCCAGAAGTTGTGTGAGCTTCCAAAACCTTAACTTCAAAGTTTCTTGCTTATGTATGTGTGTGATGCCCATGCATGTGTATGTATGTGGGTGCATGTGTGTGTTGCACACTGGTGCATGTGCACAAGAGGTTAATGTTATATGATTTCCTCAATTACCCTCCATCTTGTTTCTTGAGCAGGATCTCTTCCCTGAACCTGGAACTTACTAGACCAGAGTAGCCATCCAGCAATACCCCGGACTCTGCCTCCCCAGCTCTGGGGACCTCGCATGCCCAGTTTTTATGTAGGGATATGAGCTCTGGTCCTCATGATTACAATGGCAAGCACTTTGCCAGCTGAGCCATCTCCCCAGCCCTTATGCTTTAATCTAAAAAAAAATTATTGAGCCATGTCTTAGTTTTGTTGCACTGGGTTTTGAACTCAGGACCTCCCACAGGACAGGCAAAAGCTCCACTACTGAGCTACATCCCCGGCCCTCAGATGCTTTTTATTTTATTTATTCATTTATATTTATTTGTTTTAATTTTTGAGACCAGGGAATCTGGTTCTGTGTGAGATCAAGCGATTATTGCTGGTTATGAACTGATTCAAGGGTTTGAGTAGAGCCAGAAGCCAACTCTCCTCTAGGTAACACCCAGTTCCCTTCCCACTTGCCACCCATGTGTCTCATTCTTGCCCTCACCTTAAAGTTCCCAAATTTGCCAAATGACCAGATGACCATATGCATGTTTGACTTGCCTAGTGCCCCCATTTCCCTGCGGCTATGGGTTATGAATTCCATGAAAAATAGGAGCAGTAAGTTAAGCCATCAAAACTGCGCAGAAACACCATGGATCTGCTCTGTCTTTTACAGGGACTACTGGCTTCACATTGCACAGTGCAAGAGATAAGTGAAACTTCAAATTTTCAGCAATCCTAGGAGACTTAACCTTAAACATCCACATATGGTACCATGGTTACTATGTTGGACAACAACATGTTGTGTGAGGGGGGAGTATTCAATTTTGGTACCAGGAGGAAAATTATAAGAGTGGCAGAAATGATGTCAAATCAGAAATTGTAAAATCAATAAGTAGAGTCTGAAATTATATTAAATTTAAAAATAGCATATAACTCTAAAGGTTCAGAGATCCTAATTGCAGGAAAATATTTTTCAGCTCAGCTTTGAAGTCTCTGACCCATTTACCTCTGGCCTGGACTTCTCAAGTCCCTCTCTTCTCTTAGAAGTGCTAGCTTCCCAGCACTGATGTCTAGATGCTCTTCCCATGGCTGCACCCTTATTTAAGGCTCCTTGGTAGTTTTGTTCCTTGAGCCTTTAAGACACACCAACCCTACAGTAAAGTAATCCTCTTTCTGAAAGTGTCTCCTAGGTTCACTCAAGCTGTTCTCCGAATAGGGTGAACTGGGTACCTGGAGTCCTAAAAGTGGAGGTGAGCTGGGGGTAGGGGTGGGGGATTCATAGAGAAAAGCTGTCTGTGATTGTGTGCTCAGAGCACAATGCATAAATCAATGAGAGGTCAAGCACCAAACCCATCAAAAGGGTTTGAGAATTCGAAATACAGGGAAGGTTTACAGTAGATACTACAAGGTAGTGTCAACAAGTCTAAGAGTGAAAAAAGGACCCAAACGGAATTCTGGAAACAACTGGATACAGGGCAAAAGAACTTCTGTGGACTTCTTGGGTGAACTTGGGGGCAGGCAGGGAACTTCTAAGATTACAGAGCCTAATTATGTGGCTATTTCCTTTTTTCTGATATGTCATTTTAGTGTAGGCCTTTATATCCTACTTAATTACCTTATTATTGTTATGTCTTGATTGTTTTACCTTTGCATAAACCTCTGGAGCATCAGGCCTTTATTCTGGGAATGAGATAAGGATTCAGACCAACTCAAAGAGTCACGATGAGGATTAATTTGTGTTAATATGTAGAGAACTTCCAATAGGTCTGATACATAATAAAGGCTATAAAAGCACTGCTATGCTGTTAGATTAATATTATTTATTTTTGTTTGTATGTTTATATGTGTGTGTGTGTATGGGCATGCCACATACCATGTGTGGAGGTCAGAGGACAATTTGGGGTGCCAGCTCTCTCCTTCGACCTTCTTTAAGACAGAGTCCCTCTTATTTCACTCCTGGGAAAGCCAGTCTAGCTGGCCCACAAGTTTAGGAATTCTTCTGGCTGCTTCACTCATCACTGTAGGCAAGCTGGGATTATAGATGCACCTGCCAATTTGTGTCCAGCTTTACATGGATGCTGTGGATTGAACTTGGGTTAAATGGCTGTGGAGCAAGTTCCATATATTCAGCAAAATAATAATATTATTTTTGCAGCAGTTTTTAAAAATTATTTTATCAATTTATTTGCAATGTGTGTGTATGAGAGGGAGAGGAGGAGGAGGAGGAGGAAGAGGAGAAGGAGGAAGGGGCAAGCCAGGGCCTCTCACCATTGCAAATAAACTCCAGATGCAGGAGCCACTTTGTGCATTTTACATGGGACATGGGGAATTGAATCCAGGCCATCTGGTTTTGCAAGCGTCTTTAACCAACCACTGAGAAATCGCTCTGGCCCTTTACAGCAGTTTTTAGAATATTTATATATTTGCAAGCAGAGAGAGAGAGAGAATGAGAGAGAGAGAGAATGGGCATACCAGGGCCACCAGCTGCTGCAAACGAACTCCAGATGCATGCACCACTTTGTGCACCTGACTTTTCACGGATATGGGGGAAGTGAACCCCAGTCGTTAGGTTCTTCAGACAAGCACCTGAACTGCTGAACCATCTCTTCAGCCCAGTGGCAGTTTTCTAACTGACTTTTCTACACCCAGACTTTATCCCTTTTACTCTGTCCTGAATTTATTTTTATGATTGTTTTCTTCCTGCTACTTTTCCTGTGCCAGATGGCTAGGCACAAACTCCTCCATCTATCATGATCTCCCATAATCAAGTTCTATCACTTCTTCTGCAGCCAGAGGTGGTACCTGCTGTACTTTACTAACATGTATGTTCAATAACAACATACATTAAGTGTTTGTTGAATATTTCTGTCTTTGTCATTCTTTCTCTAGATTTCAATATCATGGATTTTAAAACTGTCTTTTGTATAACAGATAAATATATAGCATCAGTTTATAAATTCTTCAGGTATCAAATATCATAGAAGACCACATTTAAGAAAAGTTAAACCACTGAGATTTTATTTCCAAGGTATTTTTGTTTTGTTTTGTTTTTATATGTCTTTCTATACTTCTTTTTAACCATCTCAGGCTTATTAGATTTTTACCATATGCTTTTAAAAATTTTTTTTATTTCCACATTCTTCCTGCAAATCAGTTCCAAAAGACCAAAAAGCCACAGAACCCAGGTTCTAGCAGCTGCAACAGATCCTACTCTCTGGCACTAAAACTGTTGCAGTCAGCTTTCTCTTGTTGCTGTGACAAAGAACCCAACCAAAAACAGCTTGATTAGAGGAGTGGTTTATTTTGGCTTATGAACTCAAGGGGAAGCTCCATCATGGCAGGGGAAATGATCACATGAGCAGAAGGGCGGACATCACCTCTGCCACAGCAGGTGGACAACAGCAGCAGAAAGGTGTGGCCTGGCATACTTTTTATCACAAGTGAGATATGACAATTCCAGGCATTACATCTTCATATAACTGTCCCAAGATAGAAGGAAGTATGGATGAGTCATCCCTAGCTAGAAAGGCTAGGAAAATGAATGTCTGGGGAAAAAAACACAAAGGTCAACATGATTGGCTTAGACAATTCATCGCCTGAGCCATGACATACTGTGATCTTGTTGGGAGAGAGATGCTCTCAAATAGGCATCTTGGGTAGTGTCTACCCCTCTCCTGCGTTTTCCTTCTCAAGTGTAGTTTCCATGAAGAGGATAATAACATTCATATTTCAGTGTTCATTAGTCTGAAACACATAGCAGCCAACAATAAGGACACATTTGATGGCTAAAACTTTTGCTATCACTGAGTATTCCTTACCCCCCACACACACCTGGGTCTCTGCTGCAGGTCTACTGTAAAGTCAGAATGAGCTACTATATTTTTTTTTTTGAGGTAAAGTCTCACTCACTCTATTCCAGGCTAACCTGGAACTCTCTGTAGCCTCAGAATGGACTTAAACTTACTTCAACCTTCTAAGTGCTGGTATTAAAGGTGTGTGCCATTGTGTCAGGCTTTTTATGGGCTACTATTTTGAAAATAAGGAAGTTCCAAGTACATTATGAGCTAACAGACACACAGGTGTCACATGTTTTATGTGGATTCCTATAGAAGTTCAGTAGACAAAATGCAAATTTTTGAGAAGCTGCTTTTGTTGTCATTACTATCTACTTGATATAAACATTCTGTGCTCAACATAAGTGAGAGTCCTTGAATTATCTTTTCAGGGAGCCTTGCTGAGAGTGTAGGATTTAAAGCTTGACCGCCAGAGCAGCCTCCTGATGGCCCATGATGCTTTGGAGCATGAGTTAACTCCAAATAATAGCTCTCTTCTCCACACATAGCATTTCTCTCAACACAAAGCAATTAACATCTCCATCAAGTAAAATATCCACTTGCATCATATGGTCCAGGCTGCTCAGGCCACTCACCCATCTGGCTCCATTATTTCTGCCATTTGCCAGCATGTGGGTCTGCGTGTGAGTGAGGGGTGAGGGGTGAGGGGACAGCAGAGGACAGCTGGGTGTCTGTAGTAACACCTTACCACATGTGTACGGTCAGGTTTTAACCTATGCCAATCTCTCCATCCTTCTGATCAAGCAGAAAAGACCAGCAACTCCTATTCATACCACATGGGTTTAAACTCTGAAACACCTCCTGCCCAGTGTCTTTGGAGGGTATGACAGTATGGAAGAAATAAATGTTTAGTGATTAAGTGTGTGGTGAGCTAGAGCCTGGTTGTGAAAGGAAAATTCTACAGATCAAGAAAATCATGGCAATCCTGGATGAAAGACACAAGGAGTTTTTGAACTACTGGAGAAAAACATCCACAGAAAAAGATAGTGAAATGCTCAGAGAAGGCCTATATCGCCAAGCCATACATGTGCAGATTAATGCATATATACTGCCCAAACACAAGCACAGAAAGCATACAGTTCCCCAGATCTTCCAGGTGATTCGGTTATGTGGCATCCTACTACCTATATTTTCAATCCAGCTCTTCATTTTTCTTTAAATGGCTTTGAAAGTACATAAATATGATAAAGAAGTCTGCATAGATCTAAGGCGACCTGGTCTGATTTGTAGAATAATTATTTCCATATCCAGAACTAATCAACCGAAGGTCTTGAATGTCTGAAGCTATGATCATAAAACTATACTTAGAAGTCACCGAGGGAATGCAGCAAATAGATCAACAGGATATGTTGACTCATCCAAAGCCATTCATGTGTTGAAACAAACATAGAAAAAAACAGGCTAGATGTATGTATATCTCTGCACATCACACATAGTAGCACTTAGCACGAAGGTTACAACATTGGTAAGGACTGTGTCAGCTGCAAACTTTACGTGTTCTTATTTCAATGTACCTTTTACATTAGTTTATTTTTTATGAAGAAAAACCTGCAAGACTAAACTGAAGTGGATGTTTGATATGCTACCTCCCAGAGCCTACAGTGACCTTGTGTGATGTTAATTATGGCTGCCAAGATGATCAATGGAGGCCTACACATCATTTTCTATTTGCTCTTACTGGCTCAGACCCATTGTCTTAGGTCCATTTAGCCAGCCAGGCCTCTGTTCACTGCTAAGGGAGAGAGGGGCATCAGAATGGGCTGTGGTAGTGGCGGGGGGGGGGTGGTAAACTCTGAGACATCAGGGGACCCTTCTTGGTTGAATTCTCAGAGCTTCTTCCATGAGGCTGGGCAGCTCATGCATATTGTTCAGTCTCCCTCCTTTGTTTTCTATTTATTTTTGTCAATTGGGAAAAACAGCATCTCATAGGTTTATGAACAGGTATGAAATAATCACAGAAAATATTTGACCCATGAAAGACTCCAGAACTGTTAGCTTTTACTCTAGGACTGTCGACTCTTACTGTCAGTTTTCTTCTTGAAGAGAAGGAAATAAAGAGGGAGACTATTCCAGACACCCCATCATTCCACTCATCTCTTCACTGCCTGTCTGCTAGTTGAGCACAGTTGCTCTGGACACCACACACCATCTTGGTACAATTTTCAGACAGAGCTGATTACCTTCTTTCCTCTGCCCTCTTTCAGAGTCATTTCCCCTTCCTGCTCTTGGGGGGGTCCGAGCCACTTACTCAAGCCCACCCTGGCAGACCATGTTGGCATTTCATTATCCCTCACTAGGCTTCCTGTGCCAAGGCTCAGCCCTGCAGATGTTATTTTTTCCTTTTGTGTATCTAGTGTTGTGTAGCATTCATGTATGTGTGTTTGTATGGTGTGGACATGTGTGTGCGTGCAGGTATGTGTGAGCATTTGTGGGAAGGATAAGAGAGCCATGTTACATGTCTTCCTCAATTACACTTCCCCTTCCTTTTTGGGACAGGGTCTCTCACTAAACCTGGAGCTCACTGATTTGGCGAAGCTAGCAAGCCAGCCAGTCCCAGGGGTCCTCCTCTCCCTTCCACGTCTCCAGAGCTGGGATTATAGGCTAAAGCTGCCTTGCCAGGCTTTTATGTGGGTGAAGAGTATTCAAATTCAGGTCTTCATGCTAGTGTGGCAAGCACTTTATTAACCAGCCCCTCCTCAGTGTGTGTGTGTGTGTGTGTGTGTGTGTGTGTGTGTGTGTGTGCGCGTGCCTGGCTTAATTTACCTTGTCTGCTCTGTTGGCACACTGTATCTAATAACCTTTCAGATAATAAACCTACATTTTAAATACTGTCCTATGGAGGAGACACTGTGCCTGGCACCATGGAAATTATTCTCGTGCTAGAATTTCAGAGCAAAAAGTGGGTCCAAGGAATAAAGACCTCAGGGCAGAAAAGATGTCTGTCCCCTCTCAAATTAGTTCACATAAGTGGTTCTGTCTATAAGCAGGGATGGCCTGGCAACATGTGTTGAGGTGCTATGTAGTGAATGGATGGTGCTTGCAGTTTAAGTGGAGAGAGAAATATATCATTTAATGACAATACAAAGCCAGTACATGATAGTACGTTCAGAGGACACATAAACATGCCACAAGTTATTTAGTAATAACTAATGTTTTTTGAACATTTATTATAATAGAAAGTTTTGTTGTGGAAAAATCCACAATAGGTAATGTAAAAATTACTATTAGGTCATTTAATGTATTTGTCAAGTTGTGCAATGATCACCACTATCTAGTTCCAGAAACTTTTCTTTTCATTTTCTTTTTATTTATTTATCTGCAAGCAGAGAAAGAGAAAGACAGAGAGAGAGAATGGGTGCACCAGGGCTTCTAGCCACTGAACATGAACTCCAGATGCATACACCATTTTGTGGATTTACATGTTTACTGGGGAATCAAACTCAGGTGATTTAGGTTTTGCTAACTCTTCTCATCAGTTCCCACCTTTTTTGTGACCAGAATCTATTCATCAACCCAAAGGGAACCCCAAACCATTACACTCTCATGCTCCTCTTCTCTTTAGTATCTGAAAACTGTTCTGTCTACATGTATTGACCAGTCTGGATATTTCATGTAAACTGAATCGCACAATCCATGTTTTATTAGAACTGACTTCCTTTGCTTAGGATAAGATTCACAAGGTTTGTCCACATTGTATCATATCTCACTACTACATTTTCATGGCTAAATAATATTCTATCTTATGTGTTCTGCTTAGTTGTTCACAATTGTTGGTGGACATTTGGATTGGTTATATCTTTGGGATACTATGAATAATATTTATCTGAATATTCATGTACTAGCTTTCACTTGGGTGCCAGCTTTCAATTCTTTTGATTACATATTCAAGGATAGAATTCCTGGGTCAGATATAATTCTTTTTATAACTTACTGAAAAACCAAGAAGCCTTCAGTTTCTATTTTACCCTATCACCATTGATGGATTCTAGGCATTGTAGGAGCCATAAAGTGATATCTCATCATGGTTTAAATTTGCATTTCCTTAATGATTATTGACAGTTGACATCTTTGCATATGTTTGTTGGCCAGTTGTGTATCCTCATGATAGAATTTTCAATATCTTTTCTCATTTAGCCCTTGCCATAGACCTGAGAGATATTTTGTAGATAAGTGAACCAAGGCTTTATAAGTAAGATCAGAGACCATGGCAGAATTGGGCTCACATGCTGGAAATAGAGGACATGAGCCTGGAGAGTGAGAGACTGGGGGACTGAAGATGTGGGCCTTTTGGTTTAAGACAAACCTCCAGGGACAGTGTGACCATGATGAATGCTTGTGGGCGCCCGTTCACTGTTAAGGCAGGTGGACTCTGGCAAAGATGCCCCAGCAGGACTCCATCTGCACCCACCTATGTTGAAACGGGTTGCTGAGGCATTCAGCTTTCACAGAGGAGGATTTTCAAAGCCTCTGTGGGTCACTGGAAACTTTTTTGGCTTCATTTTAAAAAAAGGAGTAGCCCGTCCAAATTGCAGTACCAAGATCTAATATCTTTCGTGAAGCATATTTTTATTTGATTAGCTAGAATTTTATGGTCAGAGTATAAAAGATGAAGTTAGACTCCTATGGCCCAATGGGAGCAGAATCCAGATGCTTCTGAGAGCTCCTGTTCACAGGGGTGTTCAACACGCTTTGAGATGAAGCAGGTGGATACAGAATGTGCACTTGCAGCCAGTGGCTCTGAGAAAGATGTCTGCACACTCACTCACCCCATGCATCACCTGTTAGCAATCTACAGAGTGTCACCAGGGACACACTACTATCATAGCAAGTGCTGACTTTACCACATCCTGCTTAGTTGTCCTGCCTGTCTCCTTTTGAGATTATTCTGTCACTGGTCATCATGGGGACATTCACTGGGATATCGGTAGGACAGATAGAAATAAAAGCTCCTGCCAAGTGACGTCAATACAGTGTTGTCTACGAGAGCATTCCACATGAGCATGCCTGAAGTCACATAGAGCCTGGTTCAAATGTGAGCTATTTCAGTTTTCATTCTCTTTTATCCCAAACACTGAACAATCTTTTATTTTCTATGATATAGTATTACAGGGATGGATTATAGGACATTGTAAATCAGAAACAAAGAGAGTCAAGTACACCGTGAGATGCGTCAGGGAAACCAAAGGTTTAAATTCAGGTAGCTTTAAATACCCTGAGAACCCACAGTATTGGGACACAGCTTGCTCTGGGGGCTCTGGGGGAGTCCCCACTGCAATTTCCCAGGTACTGTGTGAGTAGTGTTCCTCAGCCACATAGCACTGCACCACGTGGGTGTTTTCATTAGTGCTCAGGCAAATCCCCCAGCAACACCAGGATTTCTGTTTACCTTAAAGGAAGTGCAAAGTACAGATGTTTACCAGAACTGGGCTAGACAGCCTGGTCTCCAAATTAGTGGCTGTGTTTCCTAATGTTTTCTTAAATGTAGAAAAATCCAGTAAAGAAATAAGTGAGCTCACTTTTTTTTTTCTTGATGATCTGTGTCTTCCAAGGAATAAAGAAATTGACAGGAATTTTCAGATGAAGCCTGGTGAGAGTGAGGTAACCTATCTTAAGTATACAGTGTGATGCCTTTAAAAATAGGTTTAGTTAGGTTTTTAAGATGAGTTAAAAAAAAAACACAAACAAACCAAAAAGAAAAAAAACATGTACATTTGCCTGAAGTATCTTTTCATTTAAAAAAAATCCCCAAAGCAAAAGTCACATTTGTGCAAAAATAAGGCATTGGTGGAGACAACTGGGAAACATTTGCTGATGCCATGACCATAGCTGGAGCATTTGTTTCCTGGAGAGTGGTGAGATAATGTGAGCTGCTTTATCACCAGGATCCAAACTGCAGATGCCTGCAAACACTGGGCAGGGTTCTGTCAGCCAGCGTTATGTTGTGTCCCATGAGGGCACAGGTCTTTCCTAATAGGAGCTTATTGATCTAACTGGCTGTATGCAGGAGGTGCTATCAGGTAAATCCACCTGAGGTCCCTGGACACTGAAGATGTATGTGTGTTTGAACAATGGAACTCCAAGTTCAAAGGAACTCATAGGTTATTCCACATTAAAACACACAGAAGAGTAGAAGAAGTAGACATGACTGGCTTGGTGGGGGGAGTATTTCCCTGAAATAAATTTGACTAAGAAGAGCACATCATGCAGACATGCCCATAATCTCAACACTTGGGAGGTAGAGGCAGGAAAAGCAGGAGTGTAATGTCATTCTTGGTTACACAGCACTTTTAAGGCCAGCTTGACTGGTGATAAGACCCTGCCTCAAGCAAACAAACAAATCAGAAAAAGAACATCATTTTTTACTTGTTTGTCAGTGGATAGTTAATTCTCACTCTTTTAAAAAGCTATTTTTCGAAATCTGAATGTAAGGGTTTCACCATTTATTTATGTACATCTTTGTACGCATTTGCCTATTCTGCGTAAAGCTTTGCTCTATTTTTGAGAATTCAAGGTAAAATATGGGAGAAATTATCCAATTAGTCTTTTTCTGTGGGGGGAAAGTTTCTTGTGGTATCGAATTCTAAGAACAAACTGTGGGAATGAACTATGAGAAAGAACTGGAACTATTTCTTATGGATCTTACAAGTAGCTTTTGTGATATCATGGCTGTGAGAGGCTAAATTCCTTACTTGTAAGTAACTTGCTCCCAAGTTAATCTCACCACCGTGTTATCCACCTGCTTAAAGCAATGAGCAGGCACCTCTGCCTTGGTGTTCCTTAAGCCTGAACAGCACAGAAGACCAATATTGACAAGCAATGTTTAGAGATCCTCCTGAACTCATCTTAAGGTATGTTCTCTGTTCCTTTCCTCAGATGCCTGGTTGGACTCTGGACTCAGAACAAACATACATGTGGAAGAAATGCTTTGATGCCAGCATTGATGGAAAAAAGGTCAGTAACCATGGGCTCACGGGTCTGTTGAAGGCAACAGGATGGCTTAATGTGATTGCTCTTGTGATAGAGTGTATGCTCTGGATCAACGAATCCAGCAGGTCACGCCCCTAAATCCCTTCCTTTAACAAATGTTTAAGAATTATCCAAGTTGAAACGTCCTTACCCTGTGCTCATGCAGTGTATTCCTGTTCACACATGACTGGTTTTTGTCTGCTTGATAATAGTGTCAATGAGTACCGGCACTCAGAAGAGAGGAACCACAGCCACAGTGACATCAGAGCAGCGGTGACAGCAGGTGCAGCAGGTTTACTAACGATGTCAACTGCTCTTCAGTTTCCCTTTTGTCCTCAGGCTGCTGCTAGAGGCAGCTAGCCCATTCCTGGAATGGGTGTGCCAGGAGTTAGCTGTCTCACCTATCAGGCTTTGCTCCTTGAAGCAGTGTGTTTTTAGGATAGGAAACTTCCAGAGATTAGTCTTTTCTAAATCAGGGCTGTGCCCCTCAAACAGGTCAGGCTCTGTACTGAAAAACAGTCCTCACCAACTCCTAAGAAGAGCCAAGGCAGGGAAGGTGCTATAATAGATCCCACTCTACACTCTTGTCCTAGAAAGCCCTTACGTGAGACTCTCTTCTCTCATCCTGTCTCATTCCAGAATCCAGAAACACAGCATGAGCAATCACAGTAATGGTGGGAGAAGGTCAAGGTTGCTTCCTGCAGCCTGTCCTCTGCACACGTCATGGGACCAATGGACAGCCCACACTGGCCACTCACAGGCTAGGCTGCTCCTGTTTTTAGTATAAGAAGCTCCAAGATTCAGCGTGGCTAATAGGCTCATCGTTTCTGCTTCCAGGAAATAGATCCATGCCAAAAATTCCCCGAAAGACCAGAATATGCCAGAATAAAGTTGTCAAGCCCAGACTCGGGCCAGCTCCTGTTCTAGCACTCAGCCTGGACTGCTCTGTGTAAATGCCACAACTGATCCCCACCTGCTTTGGGGGAGCAAGATGGAGGACTGCTCTCCTCTGCAGATACTCACAGGTACTCAGTGCTGGAGGTTCATGGAGGCGGTTACCCAAAATCCATTTATTCATTCATGTGTCATATATTCATGAAGTGCCTGTGGTTGCAGACATTGGTTGGGTAGGAATATAGTGATGAAAAACGCATGGTCTTTTCCCTTCTCTCTATTCTGTAAACAGGTGATTACAGTAATATGTGCTTGGTGCTCGGCCATAAGTGTGCACAGTGTGGAGGAGGCCTAAGGCTGGAGTATGGGGGGGTGTGGATTAATTAGTTCCTACTTGGGGAGTGAGGTGCCGTAGGAGCCAAGTCTTTCCAGGTCCTTCCAAGCACTACCATCCTGTATCCTTTAAACTATGTAGGACTTCAGTGCCAGGTCCCAATAGATAACATGGATGCCCTGGTGTCTAGGTTGGTAGGTTAGTACCTAGCCTATGTGGAAAGTTTCTTAGACCAGAGACAGTAGGGCCAGGCTGGGAGTATAACATTTCCTTACCAAATGTCCAATCCTCAGGGAGGTGTGGATCTGAACAAGGGTGGATTTTGCTGTTTACTTTGGGTTTTCTCAAGAAGACACTAAGGCAAAATTTATCTTTAGGAAAGAAAAAGTAAAGAGCAGATTTATTATCGATAATTTTCTGATGTCATTAACCCCATTCTCTCAGGTCAGGATTATGGAAGGGGAGAACACTGCTCCTGCCCAGCTGTGGATAGTTCCAATGTCAGGATAACAGTAAGGAAAGACCCAGAATTCCATGAGGGGGGGAGCAAAAGTAACATGTCTCCGCTTCACTGTGTGAAAATAATAAGCTCACTGGAATGATTTGATTCAGATCTACCTCATAATCTCGAGTGTTTTCGATGCTGGGTCCCTAGCTGGTGTCAATTTGGGAGATGAAGTCGTACTAAGGAGTTGAGTCACCAAGGGAAGACCTTGAGGTTTGCCAGTACCAGCGCAGCTCACTCTCTTGCTGTTTCCCACCAGCTATGGAAATGTGTGATACCCAGCCTCTGCTCTACCATCCTTTTCCTGCCATCATAAAGCTTCCCCTCTGAGACTGTAAGCCAAAGTAAGCTCTTCCCTTCCGTCAGCTGCTTTGTGGTCAGGTGTTTTGGCACAATTTTGCAAATGTAACTACAACATTCACTGAGAATTTAAATGAGTTGAATCCTGATTAATAAAACTCATTCTTCTTTTCAAGTGAATCATGTAATTTTAACTTGAATCTATCAACAAGTTAAATCCAGACAGCAGGAAGTGGACGTGCCACAGGAAATGGGGTCTGGAGTCTGCCTATTACAGAATGAGCATGACGTCACAATGCTGGCTCGTATGGGGACAGACACCTCCAAGCGCAAAGTTGGTGGGGAAGGCAGAAAGAAGAAACTAGTAGAGGCCGGTGCCCCTACATCTTTTGGTGCTCAGCCATGGTACACTACTACTTTGGATGCAGATGGCTCAGATTTAAGAAATCCCACCAAAATTCTAACACTGGGTCATGATTATAAAATATAAATTTGACATAAATGGACTATATGATCAATCACAGACAGTGCACATATGTATGTGTGGCATTACTATACTCACTGTAAATAAACAGAAAAGCTGTATGAAATTTCTATTACTTTAGAATAATCTGAACACTTTATCTTTGGAATCAGTCTCAAGACTCAGGCTGTATGATTACAATCACCAGTGACATTAGCCTTCATGCACTTCTCCACAGAACCATCAGGAATGTCAGCTTTTGTTATTTGTAGACCAAGAGGGATACAGCTAAGAGCTGCCTCCTTTCCACCTGCCTGCAAGCATGTTCAGAAGCTAAGGTTGAGGGTACAGTGGGATAGAGTGGAAGAGGAGGGGGGTTTTCAGTGCTGTGCTGGAAAATGGGCTTTTGGGCAGTAGGGAGTGAGACACAGAGACAGAAAATCCTGACTTGTAAAATTGATTGATTTCTGTGGTGTAAACATTCCACCATGGTGAATTTCAAGCCACTACTGGCATCTGTCTAATTTATTTTTAATTGTCTATAATGAGTTACATTGTTTAGTGGGCCAACAATGAGTTGTTATACCCAATTCCTCATTGCCCCCCTCCCCATCCCCAGTCAGCTGGATATCCTCCTCCATGGGCCGTCTGGATCAGTCTTTGTGGTAGGAGACCATGGATAGCCTAGTATTCAGCTGGGTTCTCCTGACCCAAGTGTGAACTGGGGATTCAGGGCAATATGCACCGGATCCCATACTCTTGGGCTCCCAAGAAAAGATGCACTATGCGAGCGACTGATGGGAAGGCTACTAAAAATAGAATCTAGGTAATCCAGAATGGTGTATATTTGTTAACCTATACTGATCTCACTCTCCGATGGAGATTGTGTTTGTATTTTTCAGGATGCAACTAGAGAGCTGTGGCCCATATAACCCTACCAACCGACCGCAGGCAGAAAGCTGAGATCCTGGCAAGATCTGTCTAAATTTTTGAAGTTAGCCATCAGCTCTTGAGCTAAGGAAGAAGAAGGAAGTGTGCACCATGCACCGGCACATACAGGATTTTGATTCAGAAAAATGGTCAAAGTTCTTGTGTCACCAAGGAAGTGAGTGTGATAGTTGGAAATTAATCTGCTTAACATTAAAATTTACCTCCTTGATACCTGTACCACAAGTCACAAATGTCACAAAGATTATATGGTGGATACAGACATGCTTTTAGGGTTTAAAAGAAAGAGCGATTTCTAAACACGCATATCACTCAGCCAGCTTTCCTAACTATAGCAGATACTCGAGGTAGACAACCTATCAAGACAAAAGGTTTATGTTGGTGACAGCTTTGGAGTTTTGGACCATGACCAGGTGATCTAGTTGCTTGGTTCTGTGGCAGCTCTTCACTACAAGAGTACATGCTGGAGCAAAACTTCTCACTTCCTGGGTGAAGAGGATGGGTTAGTGGCTGCTATTTACCTATTATTCCCTTCAAGGGTATGCTCCTGGTGACTTAAGGATCTCTGTCAGACCCCATCTCTTGAAAGTTCATTTCCCAATCCAAGGGACATACCTTTTAACACATGAGCTTTGGTGGGAGGAGGTTGTCATTGAAGATCCCAACTATAGCACTGACTACAGAAACCTTTAGGCCTCTCTAGTACAAAGCTAGGACTATGATTGAATTTCCAGTCTTTGCTAAGACTTCATGTTCATATGATTTCATAAGAATCCCCCAACTCTGGTTTTAGTCACGTATATTTCTATATGAAGCATAAATACAAAATTATTAGAAATTTATCCCTGAGTCCTTTTCTAAATATATTTGAAATAGCTAACAGTTTTTGATGGGTGGGTGTGCTTTTCCTCACTTTGTCCTCTTCTTCCTTCTACTGTTACGTTTCCTACAGCTGACTTGTATCCTCATGGCTTCCTCTTGTAAGAAAGTATGATTGCAATAAATCACCCAGATAATCCAGGGTACTCTCCCCACTCACAGATTTAGTCACATCTGCAAAGTCTATTTCACTGTCTGTGGTTACAGTCACAGATTTGGGGGAATCTGGTTTATACATTTCTAAGGGGGTTCCATACTGTTGAGGATAAGCATCTCTACAGGACGTTTGAAGCATAGGTTTCTACACTATGCAATACTTGGGTTGGATTTTCATTTTGAAATATCATATCTGAAGAGTGGAGGAAGAGCCTAGGAAAATCCTGGTAGGAGATGGTGAGGGTGTTGGGCAGAAGGCAAGAATGATGGGAGGAAGCTATATTAAGCATTCATTACAGAATGTAGACATTCAATCATTTTGATCTGGAGATGCGTTTTATTCTTTCTTCTTTTTGTGCTGAATTACAGGGTTGGGTTATAATTATTTCCACACACTCCCTGGGAAGTCTCAAAGATGCAGCCCTCTGTGCCCTGGAAGAAAGGGAACTGGCTATTTTTACAGTGTTTGATCTAGGCTCCAGATTGATGGAGTCATTGAGGTCTATCATGAGAGAACTCGGGGCATGGAGAGGGATAAGGAGGTGCTGAGGTTGGGAAAGATTAATGAGACAAAGAGCAAGGCATAGACAATACCTGATCGGAGCCCAGAAGTTAGGAAAATGTTCCTGGTGTAGCGGGGAGAGCTGAGGATTAGAATTTAGATGATGCCCAGCAAAAATTCCAATGTACCCCCAAATTTAAGGAGCACCCAAATTCTTGTCTACAAAGTTAAAGAATTAAAATCATAGACAATAAGATATTAAGGTATAGTGGGAGACTTTATTTAAGGGAACATGGTGAGTTACAGAGTTCTCCAGCCACCAGTGTGGGGAGAATATGTGGCAGAGGTTTTGGTCAAAATTTATGCTGTTTAATTAAATGGCAAGAAAAGAAAGATAATAGAGAGCTACCACCATGAGAAAAAGTTCATGTGGGAAAGATCTTGAGTCCCCCTCACCCTTAGGCTGGGGTGAGAGGCCTTACCTGGAAAATGAAATTCCTCTTTCTAGGATGTCATGCGGAAAAGACTGCCTTGGACTCATCAAAAGCCTTGTTGCTTTCCTTCTGGGCACAAAGAACTTTCTAGTCCCAAGGATCCCTGCTGGCTACTGTGACTGATTCCAGGCAAAGGACCTTTGGTAGAAGTAATAAGAGCCACTTTTAGACCCTGAATAGAAGTCAACCTATACCTGATCTTATTTTTTCTTGCATTGCACACAACCCCAAGGACAATTATTGTGGAGACTGTTGATTTGTATCATTTTGGAATGAAGGAACCCAGTCCTGGACATTTATCTCATGAGGAGCATATGTATTAGATTCTACATGAGAAACAAACTTGCATTTTGTTAAGCTACTGAGCTATGGGGTTTGTTTATAAATACATCGTAGATTATCCTGGTAACTAAGACACAGCTGATCTATTTTATGTGTGAAGCAGGGCCTTGTGAGTGAGTGTTACTCAGCCTCCTTCCTGGTAACACCCTGTTCTCTTCATGAAGAATTCCTGGAAGTGAGAATTTTTGGTTCTGCTATCCCATTTTCCTGAAGTTGAAACTCAAGGATACAAATCTGTTCCTGACCTGACCTGAGCACATATTATTGGTGAGTGGATTATTCTTAGAGGCAGGGTGCATATACCTCAGAAGGTACTGGCAGGATCAAGTTCTATTTTCCACAGTGGTGCACAACTTGATAACATCCCCTTGTAGTGGTTTACTTGAGTTATAGGATTTCCCTCCATAGACATTGAATCTTGAGAGACTATAGCCCTAACAGGGCAATCTGACAGCCGGTTTTACCTGGTAGGCCCTCAACAGCAGCACTTTACTGAGAGGACCTTTGAGGGGGACAACTGTCACTCTGCTTTCTACATCAACCCTTCAGTTTCCTCATGCTTGTCATTCTCTGGTTTTAATTCCAGCATCTCTTTGAATCTCTGAGCCCCTGATACCCTTCTAATAAAAATCCCTTTTTGTAAGCTAGCCTGAGCCAGACGCTAGTGGAACAATGACTAGAAAGATAGAAAAAGGCGTTAAGAGACAGACAGGGGAGAGAAGTGATATTAACACCATCTCACAGCAATCAGCATTGAGCAGATCCTGTGATCGCCCCTAATTCACAGCTGAGACCAGTGGATGCAACATCTCATGCATAGTGTGTATGTCCTGTGTGCCTGGATGCATTGGATTGATTATGACACTTGTGTAATTAGAAAGAATTTTCTATGGAAACCAGCATTGGTGTCATCTTGCTAGGGTGGCATTATTAAAGGGGGAAAGCTTGCTAATTTCTGCTGAGACAAATTAGGATTAGTGTAAGTAGATTAAAAGTATACACTTCTGATTAGAATAAAGGTATACATTTCTGATTTTATACTGATTGTGGTAGTTTGAATGGACATACCCCCCTCAATAGATTCGGGAGTTTTATTAAAAGTTTTTCTCATGGGGCATTGGTGATATAATGGTGAGCATAGTTAAAAGCTTTTCTCTGGCTGCCTGGCTGGGAGAGGTGTCCCCTTGAGTGAATCCTTAGGGTCTAGCCCTAAGGTGTTAAAGGTGTTACTGGGGGCAGATCTGAAATTCCAGCAAAGAGCTGTCTGAACTTTGTCTGGAGTCCCTGCTTGGAGATGCCAGCGGTAGAATTTTTCTCTTTCCTTGGATCTGGTGAGCTTCAAATAAATCCCTTCTTCCTTTCATAAACTGTGTCTGTTTAGAAGTTCATCCCAGCAACTGAAGCTGACTATAAAAGAAATTGGTGCCAAGGAATGGGTAAAATTGCTGAGATGAATCCGCCCTTGTGGATTTCGGTCTTTGCAAATTGTGTGCTGGATGGAGTACTTGGTGTTTGCAACTGAAGATGCCTTCCAGAGCACTAAGCCAAGTTTTATAGATTATTCTGGTGAGAGTTTGAAAATGCTAAGTGCAGAAATAATTGTATTTGGAGGCTTGCCTTATGAACTTTCTAAGGGAAAGGAGAGACTACAGAGAACTTTATTGGAACTGTGCTACTGATATAAGGGCTTGCTACATTCTGCTGCCTTTGCCCAGAGAGTTTGGTCAAGGTAAAATTTGTAATGGAATAATATGCTTGTCTAAAGATATGGAACTAAGAAATATAAGATTTAAAATTAGAGAAAATCAAACAAGTTTACAGGTTATTGGCACAGAGACTGTTTTCAGGTTACTGAGGCTGCTACTGTCCTGAAATTCATTAGCAATCTTTAAAAAGATGACCCAAGTGCTTTACAGTGAAACAATGGAAAGGATGCCTGAGGTGATTCCACCCAGGAAAGACTGAATGATAGAAATGAAAAGTCCTTTGAAAGGAAATGGCTGAAAGGAAGAAATCTTCTTTTCAAGGTCACGATTTATTTAGCCCATGAATTAATAACATGGCTGTGTCCTATATACCTGGTATTGGTTTCAGAAGCATGAAAAATGTATGGGGTGGGTCATAAAATACATATGATTCCAGGAGCCACTGCTGAGTTACAGTATATGGAAGGAACAAGGCCTGAAGTCCCTGATAGGGCATTGAAGCTGTTGGAAGATGGACCATGGTTTTTAGGGAGACCCAAAGATATTTTAGATATACCAAGACTATGTAAAAGCTACCATGGAATGCTGGTGGCTCATTATGGAAGTTTTCCTCAGCTACTCACCCAAGCTGGAGGGGCAGAATTGGAAAATCTGGAGACTTTGAGTCACTGGTTATGGTATCAGACTTGAACAGATGTTTGCCTAATGGTTGTTGAGTTTGCATTGGTCCAGTCTCTCCATGTTATGCCTTATAGCCATTGGAAATGTTTACTGTGTGCCATTAAATGTTAAAAGTATGTCACTTGTTTTGATTTTAAGGACTCACAGTTAAGAGACAGTCTTAAATCTCAGATGAGACTTGAGACTTTGGAGCTATCTTAAGTTGGTGAAAACTGTGGGACCTTTGAAGTTGGACCGAGTACAATAAACAATGTGAAATGATTATGAATCTATTGTGTAGAATGTGGTAGTTAAAAGATGTCCATAAATTTAGAAGATTTATTAAAAGTTTTGTTCCAGCTGCCTGGCTGGAGGAGGTGTCACCTTCGGCAGATCCTAGATCCAGCCCTAAGGCGTTACTGGGGGCAGATCTGAGATTCCAGTCTAAGGTATGCAGGGATCTGGAAGTCCCTGCTGGTTTTCTTTTCTTTTCTTTTTTTTTTTTTTTTTATTTTTTTGAACCTGAGTATGCTTGCTTTTGGAGGTGCTGGTGATGGAATTTTTCTCTCTGCTTAGATTTGTAAGCTTCAAATAAATCCCTTCTTCCTCTCATAAACTATGTCTGTTTGGAAGTTCTTCCCAGCAATTGAAGCTGACTATGACACTGATATAGATGTTTTCTCAATTCTGTCTCAATCTAATTTAACTTGAATGGCATCATGAAAGAGAGATCTAGAAGTGTGGATGGAACATACATAATTTCCTCAGTTCCTTCTTAAATCCTATTCAAATGGCAGTAGCAGAACAACAAGGACCCAAGAGGAGGGAGGAGGTGTAAGACTGTGACTGAATCACCAGTCTGAGGAAAGCTGACACCTGAGCCAGCCGTGGGAACACAACAGCCTGAGACAAGCTGACTCACGCTCTTGCAGAATTCTGGGAAGGCTGAAGAATTGGAGGGACCCGCAGCTACCTTGGAAGATGAGATGAGGCATGGGGAGGTTCTGAAACAGAATTAACAGAAATTCTGTACTTGCAGCAGTTAGATCTCTTTGTGAACCAGAGAAATGGCCATCCTCACACTGGGAAGGTCAACCCTGCTGACAAGCTCGGGATTGGAGAACAGGGCTGAGATGGAGGGGAGATACTGTCCTGAAATTCTGGGAACAGTATGCCCACTGCAAGCAGTAATCTTGGACTCCAACTGCAGATATGTTACACTCCCCAATTGCCATGTAAATTTCACAATTTCCATTGTCTAAAGCCTATATAGTTCAGGTCTTGAATATCTCCCAAAAGATCACATTTTGAAGGATTGCTCACCAGGTTATGGTAGTGTTGGGATATAATATCATATGCATATACATACACCCATACATATAGACAGATTAACTCTTTGATCCCCTCCTTCTGTTTCCCTGAGGCCCTCTTCAGTGGGTTATGGGATTCATTCACTGTGGGGTCATGAAGGCCTCAGTCAGTCCCTATGGGATTGGGGGGGGGGTACTGTGCCTCAGGATATTCCTACACACTATGATGAAACTTTTATGAGCCCAGACCTAGTAACAGGAAGTTAGGTCACTAGGGGTATATCCTTGAAGAGCAGTTTAGGACCTGGTCCTAAGTCTTCTTCTTTATGTGCTTCATGACTTCGGTAAGCGGAGCAATTTTCTGTATCATGCATGGTAGAAATCTACCATGATGTACTCCCTGCTTTGCCACAGGGCCAACTGGCTTGGACTGCAACTTTGAAGCTATGAGCCAACATAAGCCATTCCTCTTTGTAAGTTGATTGTTTTGAGTATTTTGTCATGGTGACAGAAATGTGACTAACCTACTAAGTAGGTATGGTCTTCAGTATAGCTATCAATTATAATAGAAGCTTAGGTCTCTTAAAGCCGAGACCAACCTTCCTTTGAATAACCTTCTGTTCTAGAGGAATGCATGACCATGAACCTCGAGCCAGGAAAGGAGCCCTACTCTGTACACATAACTGCCTGGATAATCTGGCTATTACAGTGCTCAAGCCTGGCCATTGCTTACCTACAATATAACAGTTATAAAGCACTATATTGGGATCAAGTTGCTTGAATCTAAACTTTTTAACTAGGACAAGTTACTTCCCCATGCCTCAGTTATTTGTAGTAAATAAATTTAAAAATTCTTCTAAATCTTTGCAACTATGATACACCTATAGTTTACTTCAGTTTGTTATTTTTAAAACTCATCAAAAATGTGTTGGTGTCCATGACGGTTAATATTGATCAGCAACCTGACTGGATCTGGAATCACCTAGGAGACTCGCTTGGGTGAGAAGACCCTCCTACAGAGCAGAACAGGAGCGTTCTCACCAGTGGCCTAGACACAGGTCAGAAGAACCTGCAGTGCTTCCTGCGTGCCTGCCTGCCTGCCCGCCTGCCTTTCTTCCTGCGCTATCCCTGCTGACATCAGAGACCAGGTTCTTTGGCCTTTAAAGTGGACTGAATACCAATGACTCTCCAAGAAATTCCCAGACATCCAGCTTCTGATGGTACTGCCAAGGCATCTAGCTTTGTGAATGAGCAACTACTGGGTTCTCTGGTTCTCCAGAGGGCAAAAAATGCCCATTGTTAGACTACTCAGTCCCTATGAGGCAATCCAGTGTAATAAATTCTCTGTGATAATATAATACAACCTGTCAGTTCTGATCCTCCAGAGAACCACACCTAATACTATCAAATGCATAATTTCGAGGGATTAAGGTAAAAACACAAAATGATTTCTTTTTTCCCATGCCCACAGTGCCTTGACCTAAATACATGATAGAAACAACTCATGGGAGGAGGGATTGATTTTGACTCCTGGTTTCAGGGAAAAGAGCCCATTGTGGAGGAGAAGGCATGGAGGAGTGGCTCAGTCCAGGGCAGGGGAAGCTCGTGGGTGGCAGCTCTTCACATCTTGGCAGGACTAAAGCAGAGAGCTTGGTCAGGAAGCAGAAGTGATGTCACCTTCAGGGCTCACCCCAAACAGCCCAGTTCTGCTAGCTAGGCCTGGTCTCAAAGGTCCCACTACTCCCCAGAACAATGCCATCGGTTTTTCAAACACATGAGTGAGTGGGTAAGGGTGGGAGGACTTCATTTTCAAACCATAACACCCACACACAGAATTCCGTGACTCAGAAAACAGTGATTCAGGGTTGGATCACTGAGTTGTTTTGTAACTTAAATACAGTAGCCCGCAGTGCCAACGAACATACTAGGAGGAGGGATGGACATGGAGACTCACCATTGTGAAGCCATCCTTATAGTCATATATTTAGGCAAGAGTCACCCATGGCTAGCAAAACTACAGGTTCAAGTTTAATGAGACACAGAGTAGGTATAGTCTCAAGGTATCTCCCCACAGTTGCTTTTGAATGATGAATAGAAAATAACCTCACAGTGGATAAACCAGGCAGACACTAAGCTAAGGCAGCGATGACTTTGGTATTGACATATCCGCATCATGTGACACATGTTAGGAGCCACTGGAGATCATGCAACGTCACTACTGAGTTAGAACTTCAAAATTTGCTTAGCCTTAATATCACTCTATAAAATAATTCATCAGCAGTCTTAAAAATCTATTATGAAAGACAAAGAAAGGCAAACTATCAAAGATAAAGGGAAATACCACGATACATTCAATACACTTCATGATCCTATTATCAAATCTAGGCTAGATTATATACATATATACATGTATATGAAACTATTGGAACATTTGGTGACTATTCATATATTGAGGATTAGAAAACAGTTATATCAGTGTTATCAATTGTGTTGTGATTATGAGATTTTCTTGATTTTTAGGAATATAAGCAGTGAAGTCTTTAGGGCTAAAGGAATATGATGGCTAACTTAATCTCAAATAGTTGAGAAAAAAGTGAGTGTTAATAGAATTGATCTAGGTGGGCAAATGTCTGACAGTTAATGAACCCAGGTGCAAGGCATATCAAGGTCTTTGTAGCTTTTTCATAAACTGGTAATTACATAATATTAAAATTATAAAAAAAAACAAATTTTCAGTGGCCAAAGAGATTTCCTTTTAGATAAAATCTTCAGATGCCATTAGATGACTGTGAGACTGAGTAAACATATTAGATCAAATGCCCAGTCCTGTCAAATTTTCCAGTTTACAGAAACCCTGCTTTCCAACCATGCCCAGTGCTATATTCAAAGGCAAGACAGTCCAGACTCCCAGTGCCCACTGAAGCTAAGTATCAAGATAGGGGATCAATTATTTTATGAATTATCGTCTAATAAAATTTTTACAAGGAAGTATTATATAGTATCTGTTATAGGAAAACATCTGTGAGTTCCACCTTGGTATTCATTCTTTTTTCATAACAAACCTTTTTAGGTTTCTTCCCTTGCACTTAAGTGTGGCCATGCTGCTGAATTAATCTCAAAGAGACTAAAACCAGAAAAGTTAGATGGTAAGTCACAAGACATCTCCTTAATGACATTAGACGCAAGACTTTTCACCATACATTTTTTGGGTTTATCTAGAGTTTGGATGCGATGCCCAGATCTCTTAATAACTACATTAGACAACAAAGCTAAGGTCCATGCCCCAGGGAAAGTCTACTAATACACACGGAAGAATCTGAGTGAAAAGGGCTGTCATACCAACCCTTGAACAACCACCTGGAATGAAAATCTTATTTTATTTATTTATCTATTTATTATTAATCATTCATGTTAACATACAAAGTCATGGGTTTCATTATGGAGTTTTCATATATATATATATATATATATATATGTGTGTGTGTGTGTGTGTGTCATTATACTCTTGTATAACATCATTTTATAATATGTATAATTATGCCATTTTAATGTGATATGTATAATTGTATGTGCATGTATAATGTATAATGTTATGGATAATGTTATTTTAATGTCACATATATAATTATGCCATTCTAATGACACAAAATATATGTCATCATACTCTATCCTAATTCATCCCCCCCATATACCTCCTGTCTCCCTCTGGCCAGTTCTCTTCTTTCCCACAGATGTTTTTATGTCATGTGTATTCCATTACCCCCTTTGTTTCCCTCTCTTAAGATCTTTTCCTCCTCTAGAAAGACCCCTTTTCTATCACACACACACACACACACACACACACACACACACACACACACACCACAACTTTAAATCTAGGTTCTTCATATTCGTCTTTCTGAAGTTATTCAATTTTGCTTCACATAATTGTTTCCAGCTCCATCTATATTCCTGAAAATGCAGACTGACAATTTTATATGAGAGAAAAATAAACTTCTCTTTTTCTTGTCACTGCTGCCTTCAGTTATATTATTTGTCACTAAACAAGTAAAACTTAAATTTAAAAAGTCGGATTTAGAATTACAATTTCTGGAAAGTTTTGAGGAACTGGTTCCCTCCCCATCAGTAGATCCATTGCTGTATCATCCAGAGCCCAAGCCTCATGTAGTTTCAGTTGACCATTAGAAGACTTTTTTAATTAAAAACATTAGAATGTGGCCTATAGCAGCTATAGAAATTAATTCTAGTGTTTTGTTTATTATCCATTGTTGCAAAGATCACATTAAATGTAGTTCAGATCCAGTACATTTTAAAAAATTAAATCTTTATTTCATTCCAGTTTGTTAAAATCATAGATTTGTTTATTATATTGTTTTCTTCCATCGTGTTCACTAAAGGATGATGAAGTAAGAAGTCAAACAAGACAGACAGAGATGTGCCAGAATAAATTCCAAATCTGACTGATTAAAAAAAAAAGAAAGGTGCCGGGCATAGTGGCGCACGCCTTTAATCCCAGCACTCGGGAGGCAGAGGTAGGAGGATTGGCATGAGTTCAAGGCCAGCCTGAGGCTGCATAGTGAATTCCAGGTCAACCTGGACTAGAGCGAAACCCGACCTCGAAAAACCAAAAAAAAAAAAAAAAAAAAAAAAAAAAAAAAAAAAAAAAAAGAAAAGAAAAGAAAGATTCATTTTGGGATAGTAAAGGGCAGTGCTTCATATCATCCTTATTGAGACTGAGAGGATCTCCTCTATCCACACAATAAGGAAGGAAATACATGTTGCCCATTGGTTCTTTTCAGGAAGGAGACATTACACTTCTGATTATATTTTGTTAGCTAACATTGGCTGACCACACAGCTAACCTAAAAAGGCCAGAAGTACAACCTATTGCATACACAGGATAAACATCTCAGAGTTCCTGGAGAATGGATAATTACTGGCTCTGTCATTTCATAATACATGGTGAACTCATACTTTCTCATTTTAATCCTTTTCCGAGTTTTATTTCATTTATTCTTTTTTTT